>OW679198.1:2285196-2492069 GCA_940337035.1 Agriotes lineatus | reverse complement strand
AAGAGGGCGTGCCGTTGAGACCAATTGTCAGCCCGATCAATTCTCCTACACATACTTTGGCAAAACATTTAACCAGTATACTACAGCCTCTAACTGGTAAAACAGACTCCTTTGTCAAGAATTCAGCACATTTTGTCCAGAAACTAAAATACATAAAGTTAAACAAAGATGATCTCTGAGTCAGTTTCGACGTAGTATCACTCTTCACGAAAGTGCCCGTTGATGAGGTGCTAGTAATGCTCAAAGATCTCTTGCCTACAGACCAACTTAAACTTGTCGAAATTTGCCTGAAAAACACTTACTTCAGTTGAACAATAAAATATACGAACAAGTCGAAGGAGCGGCCATGGGTTCACCGCTATCACCTGTTATCGCTAATATCTACATGGAAGCTTTTGAAACCAAGGCTCTCAAACAAGCGCAGCTAAAACCGACTTGCTGGTTGAGATATGTAGATGATACCTTTGTCATCTGGTCACATGGACGCCAGACATTGAATCTGTTTCTAAAACACCTGAATTCTGTACATCCCAACATACAATTCACAATGGAAGTAGAGGAAAATTGCAGTATTCCGTTTCTAGACGTCCTGGTGAAACGTAAATCAGATGGCAGTTTAGGACATGCAGTCTATAGAAAGAAAACACACACGGACAGATATCTATAATCCGTTCACGACCTTTTTGGGACAGAGTTGGCTATGATTTTTTCTTTTCATGTTGGACTAACTGATTCGGTGATGTAGCGGATGCAACTATTTTTTTCTGTCAGTGTCTGTTCGACATTTTGTTGCCACCACATTGCCAGATTTATTATTTTAATATTCGTAAGAAAATAAATGCTTTTATCATGTGTGTAAAAATAATTTTAATTTCCCCCAAAGGAAAAGTCAAAATGCCCAATATAATTTTGCTACAACAAAAAATTTCCATTAAAAGATGCTACTTCCAATTTAAAAAGGACAGACCAGATCTAAAAGAACACGAGTTGATGTCGAGACTAGAGAGAGATCCGGCAACAATGTACGTATTCAGAAAATATAACCTTAAACTGAAAACAACCTAACCTAACACAAAAAGTGTCAATTTCCATTAGGGAGTTTAGTTGCCACAGAGGTACTGCCAACAAAATTACTAGATGGTCATAGCCTCACCTGACCCAAAAAGATCGTGAACGGCTTATAAATGCTGACTCACACCATCACCCAATGCAAAAAGCAACAGTTCTCCAGACTCTGGCGACAAGAGCCGTTCGTACCTCAGACGAGGAAAATCTAGAGAGAGAAAAGCTACATCTGTTTGACTCTTTACAAAGGAACGGATATACAACTACCGCCATACGAAAAGCACTAGACAAGACTATGACAAAAAAGACTAAAGAAGAATCTCCACCTCTGGAAGGCTTAGCATTTCTACCTTACGTTAAAGGCTAGACTGATAAGATAGGACGTGTCCTGCAACGATGCAACATCAAAACTGTGTTCACGAGCAAGGAAACTTTGGGTAACGGCTTCAGATCGGTAAAAGACAAGATTCCAAGTTTAAAAACCGCTGGCGTATATCGCATTCCTTGTTCTTGCGGCTCGAGTTACATTGGACAGACTGGTCGTTCCGTTGATCTAAGACTTCAAGAACATAAAGGCGATTGCAAACACAAATGCATCACAAAATCAGCCCTAGCTGAGCATACATTTACAAATGGGCACTCTCTATAATTTGAGCATGCCAGAGTACTTGCCAGAATACCTCATTACTTCCCGCGAGTGATACGTGAAGCAATAGAAATAGAAAAACATCCAAATAATATCAACAGGGAAGATGGCTTTAAGCTTAGTAAAATGTGGACCCCTGTGATACACGATCTAAAGCAGTGATTCCCAAAGTGGGCGATATCGCCCCTTGGGGGGGCGCTGGAACGATCTAAGGGGGCGATAGTAGCCTCGGGTGCATTTGGGGGGCGGTGAATAAAAATAAGGGGGCGGTGAAGGCTTAAAGAAGGAAAAAAAGATAAGAAAATTTTAAAAAACCATTCGTACATATTTCATCTGTTGTGTAACATAGTGTAACATTATTTTCCAAATAAACACAAAAAATGCAAGTTACAGATTTATTTATTCCATGAAGACTATTTACCATTATTAAATGTTCTTATTCTTCTTCATACCATTTGTTAATTTATTTATTCAGTCTGTTTATTCTCCGTTTCTTTAATTTTACTTTATCACACTCTTTAATACACGATCCAGAAAGTAAATACCGTTATAATAAAGGGTTTATATTATTCAAGTTTGCTTTTACTCAAAATACAGGTTACAAATTTAGAAGATTGGTTTATTTTAAAAATATCATTTTCCCTAGCAATAATAATTTATACAAAATTTCTATATGGTATATTTTATTACAATATTTCATAATTGACTTTTTTCACGTATGGGAGCAAAACACAGTTTCTACGATACCAAAATCGTGAGAGAAATAATGAATTACTCTCTAGAGAGGAGAAATGTCCCTAGGGAGTTTTCATTATGTCTGAGCAACAACAGCTCACAATTATGTCAAATTCGAGGTTTTCAGGTTAGGTTTTGCGTCAGTTTTGACACAAACTGACACATAATTGTGAGCTCTTGTCATATTGACTTACAGTGCCACCAACTTTAAAATTTACCATATGCTACTAATTTTAAACTAATTGTAACTAAAATGTCAATAATTGATGTTTAAAAAATACAGGTTTTTCGTTTTAAATCTTCCTGCAACGTGAAAAAATAGTATATGAACTCGGAGAGTATTCTATTTTGCTTCAGTGCAATTTCTTTTTCTCATTGCATAACCCTTAAGTACTAACGTTACGTCTGAGAGACGGAAATGTTCGAAACGCGTATTAAATTTTCCCCTCCAGTTAAGATTTAAGGTTGATCCTTCATCTAATTTCAAATTACCTAAAAATACCTCAGTTTTTAAAATTTCTCTGCGGTGAGATGTTTTGTGCGAAAGTTATTTGTATTTAAAAATAAATTCCGTCTCAGAGACGTCACGTTAGTTTGCACGCTACTATTTTTGCATGGTAGATCAAAAACCAACTTGCTCAAATACGGCTAGATCAACAGACAGTTTCTTGAGCAGCAAGTGTTCCAGTAGTATAATGAATTAGACAGTGAGGACAGTAACGGAGAACCTAATATTGATGAAAATTCTGCTATACTTAGTGACCCTAATGTGTTCATCTTGCACTAATTCTGTATAGTTCTAGGGTGGTGTGAAATTTTATACGTATTTTTTTTTCTCACTTTTTTTTTTAGTTACGTTGTGTTAGAATACCATTGTCTGTTGAAATATGTTGCCTTTTTCTGTAATTAAGTTAACACCTACAAATTTAAACACGGTTTCTTATTTGACTCTGTAAATGCTAATATTTTTATGAATTTATATTTCTTATCTGATTAAAATATGCTTGATACATCATTGCATAGTGCTCTTTGTTAAAAAAATTAGTAATAAATTCATAAATAACTATATGCCCGTCTCTGAGACGTCATGTTAGTACTAATGCACCACAACAGACACGTTAGTACTTGAAGGATAATCTACTATTTCAGATAATCATTTGAGTTTGGCTTTCACTTTAGTTATTCTGATTGTCAATTAGTACCTAGAAATTAAAATCTAAGCTCTGATGTTAGAAAACAACTATCCCAACTAAATCAACTTATATGATCGAAGCTTTTTAATAAACTATTCACAGTTTAACAGTAACTGTATCTAATGTATCATTCATTAAACAATTCTCAAATATTTATGTTGTACTTTTAATGTATAAATCCCCCTTGTACATTTTAATTGCTAATTAATTTATTCTTTCAAAATAATTTCCTACCTAGAAATACCCTTACAGATAATTATCAGTCTCAATATATTTCTATTTGTTCGCTTAAAGAATGTAGATTTCCAAGGGGCGCTGAGTAATTTTTTTCTGAAAAGGGGGCGGTAGACCAAATAAGTTTGGGAACCACTGATCTAAAGCATTACAACCACTGTGCGTCATACGGCCACAACCTACGGATTACGTTGCACTCGGATGACCAACCATCGTTACGCCACTCCGTGCGCCTGGCACAGAGGACTATAAATAGCTCCACACCGACCTTCGGTTCTTAGTGCGACTTTCACTCTGATGATGCAAGCTGCAAGGTCTTGCGAAACTTTAGTGAATATGGATGCACAAACAGCAAAACGGCCAAATCTGCTTAAGTATCCTCGTTCTCAAGATACTCAAACAACACGAGCCACCAAAGAGCATGGCCATCGCGCGGGTTTTTGCTCGACTTCACAAGGTGCAAGGCACATTAAGCCAGATAATGCTGGGTGTTCATATACAAATACTACGCGGTCTAAGCCAAAATTCTATGCTAAGGAGAATGATTGTATAATCACTTAGTTTGCAAAAAAACAGGCTAAAGACCCCAGCTGAAATGCGCTCAGGGAGATGGGCGGGATTAACACCGATACGCCACAGGGCGAGCGTCACTTAATACGTGTTGATGGTTATCAAAGAATGGGCGCCACCAGCTCTGACTCGGGATCTCCACGTTCTGCCGGAACTGGACGGCGGAACGGGGCGGGGTTACAATCAAGTACTACTTCGGGTAGCACCTGAATAGCTATTTCGAGAAAATCCGCGAATAACTATTTCGAGAAAATACGCGAATAACTATTTCGAGAAAATACGCAAATAACTATGTCGAGAAAATCGCCGTACAATGTTAGCCGCAACCACCTACCTGGAAGGCCTACCCTCCGCGTCTGGTCCTCGCCTCACAGCTGTAGTGGCACAGCGACACAGTCGCCCTGTAATATGTATACACCAACACAATAGTGTCAAGAATAAACAAAACGGCGATAATATTAATACGTCTATTGGATCCCTGGGGGTGATCTAAATACATACATATATACACAGGTTACAAAACATCATGGTTTTTAAAAACGAACTTAATGGTTAAGCCCAGCTGGGAAAAAGCGCTTAATGCCTAAGGGGTTGGCGTACAGTCGAGTCGGGCACCTCATTCAGGCCAGGTGTAATGGGTAAACGTGGGCTTAAACCCAACGGCCGGTCGCCGTTACGCGTGCAAACAAAACCTGAATTCGGGCCCGAAACCTCTGAACACCCTGTACTAGGTCTTGATAAAATTTGCCTGGCGGCACAAACCAACGATAGTTAATCTTAAATTTAGGCGCTGACGGCGCTGTCGATTAAGTGGGCTAACGGCGCGCGAACTGACGCACACCACTGGATTTTTCAGCAGAGTGTACTTTCACTGCACTCTATCACACAAAGTGTTCCGCCCACAACCTGCGATTATGATTGGCACCGCACTGCGGCAATTAGTATGCGAGAAGCGGTACTCACGAAATTAGTTGAACAAAGCAAGCGTCAGTACGCACAAATGCTATTTTTACAAGGAGTGTACCACGCTCTGGCGTCGCATTGCAGCAATTAGTATGCGAAATGCGGTACTCACAAAATTAGTTGATCAAAGCAAGGGTCAGTGTGCACAAATGTTATTTTTCAAGCGTTACCTGGCTAGCTCGGCCATCTTGCAGATGGGGAAACTTCCCTGCAGCAAATGGTATGAGGGACTTGGCATTGCGGCGAAGCTCAAACGATGCGGAAGGCGAAAATGGCTGGCTTACTCACGAGTCCCTTTGTCGGGAGAAGTCTGCGATGACCTACCTAGGTTATGCAGAACTTGAGGACATCGCCGTTGCAATAAATGGACACAGCGATTATTGGCTAGCACGCTTACTCAAAGAACTGCGGTTATTAAGCTAATAAATCGGCATGTTGCTGTGTTCCTGCGACGACTTGTTGCACCGAGAGCACCAACTGTTTCACACGTGTAGACTGTTTAGCTAGCCCCTGCCGACTGCCGCGATAATCGCGTGCGTCCGGTGCCCCCGAGCTTCATGGGAAAAACGCTCCAGCCAATCCTAACACAGAATTTCCTAGACACGCTACTTTTGGCGCGAGAATGGGCACTACTCCTCCTTGTCGCACAAGCAGCGTAATTTCTAGAAGGTTCGAAAATCTTGCGAGCGTTAACACACGGCTATCAAAGCACCAACAAAGGGGTGCCCCAGATGACGAGAAATACTGCGCTTGGAGGCCAAATATGTCCAAAATCATTATTATGGAATTATGCCATAAAGCCAAATAAGTAACTAAAAGGGTTTAACATACGGGCATGCTGCCCTAAAGCCTAAGTGGCTAATTAAATTACGGTTGGGTGCCAAAATGACCTGACAGTGTTCATAGCAAAGAGATTTTCTTTTTCAAGAAAGTTCATCAGTGTTTCTCCTCTTTCATTTCGAGTTCTGCATCCATGATCACCTATTTCGTTTTTCAAGGAAAATAGCGAAGAGAGGTAAGAAAAACAGGGCAATATTGTGTGAAAACACAAACAAGCTAACGTAAAGGAGAACAAATCTAGTAAGCATGCAAAATAATAGAGAAGAACTAATAAACCTAAACAAACAAATCAGAACAGCAATCAGACACGACAAAAGAAATCGACAAGAAAAACAAATACTGAAGACTATCAAAAATAACAAAAATTTTAAAGCATTTAGTAGAAAACCTGTACCAGAGCAAATAATAGGCTAAGAGATAAAAATAACCAAGTGACATAAGATAGGGATAAAATACTAAGGATCACAGAAGACTTTTATAAAAATCTATACTGCTCACAAATAGAACCACCGGCAAACACAAAACAGGAGCTGAAAGAAACAATAATAAACATAAACTCGGAAGAAATGCCAGACATAAACGAAAATGAAGTACAAACAGCCATAAACAAAATAAAACTAAATAAATCACCATTTAAAGACGAAATCCTTGTGGAGATGACGAAATATAGCGGAAAACAATTAATAAAAGAAATAGCTCAGCTTCTGAACCAATGTTTACACAAATGTGAGCTCCCAGTCGACTGGCGTGAAGCACTGACAATTCTGCTCTATAAAAAAGGCGATAAAACCCAATTAAAGAACTATAGATCAATTACCTTACTATCCCAGATATACAGGGTGTTCCATTAATAATTGGAAATATTTTAACTGTAGAATCCTGGGCTCAAAATATTAATATTTAACCCAAATGACTTAGATAAAATGTGGCTCCTTACTGAGATATAGGGTGTTTTATTTAAAAATTTAAAAAAGATTTTTTCCCTTTACTTTAAAACTATTTGACGTATCCGTATCATATTTGGCAGGAAATGTAGACACTGTAAACCATGTTAAATTATGTTAAATAAACGTTTCTGGCTACTACCAGATGCGTACGACAGGGGCAAGTGATTGGTTGACCCTTTTCAAATTCTACGCCACTGGCGGAATTGCCATTTTAGCACAATTTTTAGATTCTCCAATACATTATATGTAAATAACATACTTTGCCTTCGTAACGATAAAGTTATTATTTTTCGAGATATTTAAAGTTAAACATAAAGCTGAAAAGTTATTTTGATTTTAATATGTATTAATTATGTCGGTGTTTTTTGTCACAAGATTGCGTTTATTACGCGAATGAAAGTTTAATCCGTATTAACAAAAAAACATAATGTTATTTATTAAAATTGTCCTTTTATTTAGATTATAACAAAATGGTTCTTCTCAGAACATCAATTTGTTTTTATGTTGAATGCATCTATGTATTCGTTTCAATAAATTTCATTAAATAACATTATGTTTTTTTTTGTTAATACGGATTAAAGTTTCTTTTGAGTAATAAATGCAATATAATGACAAAATATACCGACTTAATTAATACATATTAAAATCAAAATAACTGTTCAGCTTTATGTTTAACATTAAATATCTCGAAAAATAATGACTTTATCGTTACGAAGAATAAGTATGTTATTTACATAGAAAGTATTAAAGAATCGAAAAATTGTGCTAAAGTGGCAATTCCGCCAGTGGCGTAGAATTTGGGAAGGGTCAACCACTCACTTGCCCCTGTCGTACGCCTCCGGTAGTAGCCAGAAACGTTTATTTAACATAATTTAGCATGGTTTACAGTGTCTACACTTCCTGCCAAATATGATAAGTACACGTCGAATAGTTTTAAAGTAATTGGCAAAAATCATTTTTAAATTTTTAAATAAAACACTTATGTATCTCAGTAAGGAGTCACATTTTATCTAAGTGATTTGGGTTAAATATTAATTTTTTGAGCCCAGGATTCTACAGTTAAAATATTTCCAATTATTAATGAAACACCCTGTATAAGCTACTTACAAAAATTATAACAAAAAGAATAGCACGAAAACTGGATGAATATCAATCAAAGGAACAAGGAGGAACATGCGACCATCTACACTACACAAAATCCGCATCTTTATAGAAAAAACAACAGAATATAATATACCACTTTATTTAGGATTTATTGACTACAAAAATATTTTTGACAGCATACAATCCTGGGCAATAAAAAGAGCACTTTAAAATTGCAGAGTTGATACAAGCTATTTCAAACTTATTGACAGCTGCTATGAGCAAGCAACAAGTATATTCCGAATGCACTAAACCAATGCTAATAAACAAAGGAGTCAGACAAGGAGATACCCTATCCCCCAAAATGTTCACAAACGCTTTCCAATATGTAGTCAGAAACCTGAACTGGTAATAGAAAGGACTAAATATAAACGGTGAAAGATTAAACCACTTGAGATATGCAGACGGTATAGCCATCTTATCAGATAATATCAAAGATCTCAGAAACATCATACACACTTCAAATGAAGAGTCAGAAAAAGTGGGCCTAAGAATAAATTTAGAAACAAAAATAATGACGAACACAGAAAAACTGGAAGATATTGTAATAAATAACCAAAAACTAAAATGGGTAACTGAATACATATACCTAGGACAACTAACCAGAGTTGATAAAAATAATCAAACGGCGGAAGTGGATAGAAGAAAACCTTTAAGATGGCAGTATTCGGAAGATTAAGTGGTATCCTGAGAAACAAAAACATCCCACAGTACTTGAAGACAAAAGTATTTGATTCTTGTATACTCCCAGTATTAACGTACTGTACACACTGTTCACAAAAAGAAGTGCAAGTGCAAGATATCATACGTAGAATAACCCGTCAGCAATTGAAATGGGCGGGCCATAACGAAGGATACACAGACGGAATATGGAATAATATTAGTCACAAATGAAGAGCATGGACAAGAAAAAGAAAGTGGGAAAGACCACAAATAGGCTATAGAGATAGAGAGAGAGAGAGAGAGAGAGAAAGAGAGAGACAGAAAGACTACACAACTTAAAAGCACCGAAAAGGGTCGATTTTATAATTATATACAGTGTTATGATGTGTGTATGATTTGATATTATTATTATTGAATTTTTATTTAAATAAATGACTCTATGGTTCCAACAGGTTGGGTTTTCTACATCCCAGCAAATATGATTGAATGTGTAATTATAGACAATACATTTGCTAAAAGATAGTTATCGAGATTTTTATGATTTTTAAAAGTAATGCTTTAGCCACCGCTTGCTTACACAATGGGCCCGCTACAAAATTAGAATTAGCTGATGGGAACAACTTTGCAAACATGGCGTTCCAACCTCACAGTTTATCAAAACAAGTTGGTTTCGTATTAATAATTACATCAGTGATTACGTAAGTTGCCTAACCGATTTAACAAACGTAAGTAAATAGACGCAACAAAAAAACGCTTACGATGCCCTTAATATTTCTAACCTCATTTGGCTTCCCTGATACAAAATAGGACATCATGCCTCCCAAGAGCAAGTTTTACGACATGCAGGGATGCTCTTTCTCTCCGTTGGCCTACTGTGACAGACCAGATACTTCTTCGAACTCCGTCTACAGCTTGCACTACTCCAAAGCCGCTTACAACTCCGTCTTTGGCCCGGCCCTAGGGCTCCGCACTGCTCAGCACGAATGTCGCTGCCTCCTTCTCGATTCCAGGTCTATGCTAACCTCGCAACGGCTTCAAATACTGCCACAGGAACACCAGCTACCACGCGACCTACTATTCAGCCCTTTTTAAAACTCCTGTAGGGGTGCAACGAATCAAAGCAACACTTCTACAGACTACCCAAAAGAAGCTGAGCTAATTATAAAACACTGAATTAGAAAAAATGGGTATTTATTCGTTTTTAAATAATTTTTTTGGGGGGAAGCCAACATAACACACCTCACAGCTGGGCTTCGTTTCTTCTTTCTTTTGTTGTTTTTCATCTTCCATCGTTATTCAATATTTCTAAGCCTGCTCTGATTACATTTTGTGTTTCAAGCAAGGCTAACACTATTTTTATACAGTTTTAACCAATTATTCACTTAAATTTAATGCTATTCATACAATTTACAAAAATTAATCTAGCACATTTATACAATGTTTTATAAAATAATATTTGAAATGCTTGAAATGTTATTACATAATTGCTATCATAATTTTAGAGGCGTCAAAACTGTTCATTGAAATAGTTATATACTTTTCAGTATTCTTATATGCAAGCACCTTTTCGCGGTTTTCTAAGGAATTTACTTAAGTCATTATATAACAATCAATTATAATTGAAAAAGGAAAAGAAAACCCTTATCAAGTGAGAGAATTTGGGATACCTTGTCATGAAACGAAATAAATTGTTGTTCGTGGCTACAAAAAATGATATATGATATAAAATGAAATACTAAACAACTTTTGAAATATTTTCTTATAAAACATATTAGTGGGATATACCGGGTGACAATGAGACTAGGGCCATGCTTATATCTTCTTTAGTTATGAATCGATTTGGATAAAATTTTATACCAAGATACTAGACATAATTTCTGATTGGCTGATAGATATAGGAAAAATGGTTGACTTCCGGTTTTACCGAAAATGATACTAACTTTGTTTTTTTAAATGGAACACCCTGTATATTTTATATTTTTCTGCATGTACGTGTCAAATTACATATAACAGTCTTGCCAAATTTCAATTTTTTTAAACAAAAAATTTATTTTGTTATTAATTTTCAGTTTCAGATAAAGATAAAGTAGTGCATGATGCATATCGTTAGATTGGTAATTACATTTTCTATCTAATGGCAAGATGGCCCTTAGTAGGTGCCATTTAAAAAAAGTGACTTTTTCTTAAAAAACGAGTTTAGCAAATTATAATCTTTTATTAAAGGTTTGTTATTGACCTTATTGGTAAAATAGCTATTATTAAGAGTTGCTAGAGTCAATTAGGAAAAATTTCTCCAAGTCAAGGCCTTCTACGGTTAAAAATAAAAATTGAAAAAATAATTTTTTTGTTTAAAAAAAATGAAATTTGGCAAGACGATTATATGTAATTTGACTCATAGAATCAGAAAAACATAAAATATACAGGGTGTTCCATTTAAAAAATCAAAATTGGTATCATTTCCGGTAAAACAGGAAGTGAACCATTTTGACTATATCTATCGGCCAATCAGAAATTACGTCTAGTATATTCGTATAAAATTTTATCCATATCGATTCATAAATAAAGAAGATATAAACATGGCCCTAGTCTCATTGTCACCCGGTATATCTAGCATATTACATATATGCGTTTATGATACCCTGTTGATGTGTAATAATATGAGGTGGCGCAATTGAAGCAGCAACAACAAAAACCACTTCAGCAACACTACAATCATAACAAATCTAAAATCAAGAAATCCGAAACATTTCCCTTTATGCAATTATCTCGTATTGCTTTCAGCTACACCTAATTCAATAGAGAACTACGTTCAAAAAACATTCTACAAATTGTTGTTTAAGGGGTTGTTATTCCTATGTCACCAAAAAGCAGTCGTGTTTGCAAAGCTCCCATTTTTCTCACACAACGTCCCAGCTGCAAATAAAAGAAACTTAATTAATAACCCCTGTGAAATTGGGGGCACAAAGCAAATCTTGTCGGTTAAATTCAAGAGTGTGTGAAATGTTATCTATTGCGAGGATCTATCGATTCACGGCCGATTTGTCGCCGACATACGCTATTTATGTAATGCGGCGCTCATTGGGTCCTCGGGCGCCCTGCATAAGGGCGAACTACCCCATATTAAGACCAGATGTGCTGCGCTGGTTGGCAAACACTCATTGTGTATGCCAACAATGAAAGTTAAATGTGCGATCGGACGATTAGGTTGCGATTGTATTGACACACTGAAGTAATTTGTAAGGGCTATTCTGTAAGCTTCTTTCTGATAAGGCTGATAAAATCTGCTGCGGTTTACTTTGTTTATTAACCCTTTGTGCGTGCTCGTTACGCGTGTAAGCTGATTTGGCTGGAGAAAGATCGAAAGAGTCCAGATTATGTCGGGCTAAAAGTCCGGTTGTTTTTCAAACCCGAAATGCTGGACCCGTTTCTGTTACATATCATTCTTCCACGCTCCCGTCATGGAGAATTGTTCTTTGCAGCTTTAAAATAAGATATCTACTACTGTGCCCCGTGTTTCGGTTAGTAAAAGTATTTGGGAGATATTATGCAATCGTATCGAACAACATTTTTTTTGATTTTATGAGTTAAGTAGGCGATAGAGGTAGATATGTAGGTACCATGTATTATAAGGTGTAACGTATCGTAGTTTATATATTTATGGAATTCAACCACCTCCAATGCATGTTTCCAGGATTTAAAAGAAACACAAAATCTCAAATGACCACATGTCGTTACTAAAAAATGCAACAGTGCATATTTTGATATTAAAAAAATGAAATCGAAGAAGAATAGGGACACATAATATTATATAAGAAGGTTCTTACTAAATCTCCGGCTCTCCATGCCCACCTTTCAAACAATTGGTACAGTTTAGGAGACGCTCCTAAATTACGGTGGTGTCAAAAACATACAGAGTTAGGTTATATTTTAAATGACAAGTAAACAGCAACGGTGGGTAGAGGGATTTTGTTTGCGCAGTGACTAACGTCATATGACAGATTCTTTGTGTTTTAAAGTGTGGAAATTGCTGTTGCTGGGATAGAAGGTTTAGCAGAGCCTGGTTGTACAACGTACATCATTATTTCCGCAATCCTATTAACATTCAAGAACTGATAATATACCATACCGCAATGTTGCGTACGCCTCTGATTTATTGTGTCATTTAGCTTAAATAAGGTTAACAATTTAATGTCAATATGATAGATGTAAAAATGTTACCAATACGAAACTTGAAAATTACTAGATTCTAACATTAGTTCCGATTTTCACCGCGTCCCAATCTACTTTCTGTAACCTGTACATACATTGATTTCTTAGATTCTCTGCTATATTTCTTGATCTTATTTGCCCACCTACTAATATGAAAATAATGCGCAACTGTCTAGTTCCCACGGGACAAAGGCAGCCTCGGACCGTCGGATGGTGTCGCTGTGTCTATATCTGGCCGGACAACAATTTGATACAAGTTTCAAAAGTCCGCTGCTCGAAACAAATTTAGACGGCTCGAAGGTTAGTTGGCGTCGCTCTGCCTGTATATGGCTGGCCAACGGTTAAATACACAGATAGAACAATAACTAAGAAACGCTGCTTAATACAGGTTTAATAGGAATCCAGATACCCGCACAAGAACTCCTCCCTGACTGTCAGGTCAGATAGCAACAAATTAATCCCGACGGACTAATTGATCCAAAGATAGCTCCGTGTGATTAGATTAAAAACTCTACCTAGCACGCCCACTGGATCGTGTGCGTAGTCAAAATACGTGAAATTTGATTATCTGCAACGTGATGCAGATCAAATAATTATAACTGGCCAATGTGAAAAGCTATAATCAGATTTAAAAAAGGTAGGAAATTAACTCCAAAAATCGTACAGCCCGGCCGCTACAGACAATAGGCTCGAAGTTAGTCCCGACATTCAAAGAAAAGCAGTCGATCTCTACTGCCAAACATGCATGTTCGCCTAGAGCTTTGACGTTCAACATCTGAGGCCAAACCTTTAGTTCGTCCAAAGTATTATAGTATTTTTGGTAGTCGAACCTCTATTGCCGTATCGAAGTATGTCGTCACTAGAGGGTCGACTAAATGTTTGTCTCCACAATATCCTCTTGTTTGCCGCGCACTGCTCACCAGAATTCTCGGCGGCCTAACCTCCTTGTTGGCCATGAGCTTCACAACCCCGTCAAGATTGAAATTCTCAACGCCCGGCATTATGTATCCTCCAAAACGTTGAACCGTCGTTCATTTCCGCTACTGTTAGGTATAAACGGAATAAGCCCTTCGGGTTTTTCTTTCTCTTTGTAGGTCTCGCACCGTGGTCTAGCGACTCTTCGAGCCGTTGCCGCTATGCAGAGTAACCGGAAGTACCGGAGCCGTCGCCAGTGCGTAATCGCTTTAATTTGTCTCTGGTTTACCCTCCCATTTGCCCAAGTAAACCTCGACATTACAACAGTAGAACGATGCAGCGCGTAAAAGCGCCGAAATATTTATTTCATGTTTATCTGGTTTATTGGGCATGTTAACACTAAATGGGCATCGTACGTGAAAGGATATCATCAATAAAAACATTTTTATTATTATATTAGGAAGCCCTCAGATGGAAGCTTCTTTCAGTTTATTTCCTTATCGTCTCTTTGGTTAAAAATCATTAAAGCGAATACGTTGATGGGTTTGTTGGATGAAATGTTTGCATTACATGAAATGAGTGGACGTTCTCGATCTTTTCAGAAGCGTTTACCTATAATGAGTATTTCAATAAAAATGCCTCAATTTTGATTTTATCAACTCTCTTCCATGATTTCTGAAATTTTTTCGTTAATGTATGAGCCTTTTTAAATTGTGTGTTTTACAACAATATCAATAATTTAAATTTTGTATACCATATATTATATTTTTATTATTAAACGTTCGTTGTTAACCTTTGAAATTGTAGATTGATTTCTAATATAGTAAAAAAATCACATCATTAGTAGTATCTATGGGTTTAACAGTTATGGGATTCCCCTAATTTACATCTACACGGTTCTCTTTCTGTACCAAGTCGTAACTTTTCTCAATATTACATCGACAATCATCGTCGCTATCCTCCATTAATGCAGTTCATAATTCCTCATATTGTAACTCCTTTTTGGACATGTTTTAGGACGCATTCACAAAGCACAATCAAAGACAACCACTTAGCTAACTTATAAGTAGACATTATGTAAATTAGCTAATTACAAATCACGTGACTAGGTACACTGAGTCTGCGCACATCAGTGAATATAGCTGCTACATAGTGCAATAACCTGTCGTATAGAAATGAATTTTGCGTATTTCAATTTTATTTGTTATCAAAATTACTTTCCACATAATCTTTTGCAAAGTATTATTCTTTGCAATGTTATATCGAGTTAATGTACGTCGTCATTTTATTAAATTACCCGGTGGACCAATTATGTTTTATTAAGTAATTCTAATTGTAGCTCAGTAAATCTTTTTTTAACAAAAATTGTTTTGCTCAGGTTGGGATATGCATTTGTACGTAATTGTAATAGATTTGTAACAACTCTCTTTGTTAAAACTCAATACCGGATTTCTTTAATACAAATAACTTCTTAGTTTAGTAGCCCTTGTGGATACCACATCTTGCCTTATTTCAAGTAATTAATTCATGGTTTACTTTAGTTATCCCAAATCTTGTTTTTCAGAAGCATTTTAATCTATTCCTCCAAATACAATAATAAAACTTTTTTATAGTGATCTCTGCTACCCATGAGTTCTCTGCTACAGCTAAAGGATGAACTTCTACATGTTTACTGCAATGATAGTCACACTCCCATTATGAGCTACGTGTCAAATGACAACCCGTTATTTATTGAAATTCAGTTTAATAGGTTTATTTTTTGTGTGAAGCCTTATAGAGTACAATTTTCACAATTTCTTACCTGCTGTAATAATCCTAAAAATAATGAGTGTAAGGAGTTGATTGTTTAAAAAAATTGTATTAATTCATCTGCAGATAATGGTTATTACAAATTCTTATAATTTAGAAAGTCCATTCAGAAAGTCCGATGCCCAATATCTCTATAACAATACGAAAACGTTGTGGCGATTTAAAGCCCATAGTAGATGTTATTATTTATGGATTTGGTAGCATTATTTTCGGATTTTAGTACAAATAAAACGTCGAACGCTGTTTAAATATTAAATGAACATTTGGGTTTGCAAATGAGGAGGCGGTTAACGGACCAAGCGCGCTGGCAGGCCGCAATTTGGGTGTCACAATAACTCATTTCCAGAATGCCCATGCCGCTGAAAATAGTAATCAATGGGAGGAAGAGGCGTTATGGCGAGGGCAACAAAGGAGCTGATTGAAAACGAACTGTCCAAAAGTTGTTCCTCCGATCACAATCTTGTACAGTAGCAACTTCAATTAAATCGAAGCCAAGATATTGGAATGGAATGCTTGACTTTTGTGCCGCTCACGGGAGCCAAATGAAGTCTTTTCATCTCCCGGACAAAGCGGCACAATGGCCTGGAATTGGTCGAATTCGGCCAGTCATCAGGCATTCAACTGCACTAATCTATGTTATAAACAACGCCGAAAGAGCGTTTTCTTGTCAGGTGGCGAGATAATTTATTTCGAAACTACGGCTCAATCCTCCCGGCGTTATTAAAAATTCTTACTTGCAAATGTTATTCATACGGATCGCCACGGCGTGAACTAAACACAGTTCACAGCCGCCATTGATTGAACAATACCGAGGTATACCAAAACTACAAAAGAAAGGACAATATTCAATCTATGGCTCAATTTTCTAAAGCGCTAATACTTTCAGGAGGAATAAGATCCTCTTAAGTACAATATATTGTAATGGCTATGAAACAAACTTGAGTTACAGTAACAATAATTGAATTAATATTTTTTATTAAATAAATCAAACAAAATAAGACCAATAGAAAAGTTTGAAGAATAAACAGTGGAAAAATTAAAGCAGTCAGCAATCAAATTAAATGCAATTATGTTAAGGGTCAAGTTTCATATACAAAGAATTAGTACATGCAACCTAGAAAATTCATACAATCAGTAATCAGAGCCAATGAAGATTCCACTTACCTACCTAACTTAGCACAGAACTTGGGGTACTTGCAGTTGGTCGGCGGCTGAGTTAAATTAACGCAGGATGCTCTGTTCGTCGCACAAATCATGATCGGTGGTATTGGAAGACCAAGCTGATGATTAACTGTACACACTGCAGTTCAATGGTTTGTAGTCATGAGAATGATGTTGTTTTTATGTTATAGTCAGTTGTTTTTAAAACTCTTTCAGGGGTGAGATTAATATATACTTTTTACCTGAGTTACTGGTCAAACTGGTAATGTTGAGATCTCGGATTGTAAATAATAAGAGTGCTAAAAGTTACACCAAAGTTTTCATGGTGACGCAAAACCATCTATGCCATGAACTGAAGACCTACGACAAACTATTCAACTACAGCCGGAAGCAATTTATAATATAAAATAATAAGATTGTTTGTTCGACGTTGTCTGCATACCTGAAGCAGCAAGAATGGAGCTTACAATTTTTAAATAATAAAGTAAGGCAATTCATTGCTAAATTAATCGGTGCTCAAGGTAGACACCGGGTTTAATCATAACATTGCAATATTGTCGTATAAAACAATTATCAAACTTTGTTTTCAGAATATTAAGTTAGGTATTTATATACAAAGTATTTATTTTAGAGGGTTGATAACACAACTTTATACATTTCTTTGAAAAATAAGAAATTGCTTATTCAGTGCTACCGCAACTAAATACAACTTCCATTTAATAGAATTATGTTTTAGGTTATATGTATTCCGAAAACAAAATGACTTAAATATGGTACGGCGACCAAAATACACACATTATGGACTCGCTATACGTAATCAAAGCAACTATCCTTTTTTTTTCTGAGAGCGAGCTCCAAAGTGGTTTGCCGCTCGTTACTATGGAAGACGAGCGCCAAACTATTTTGACACTAGCTGCTTAAGAAAAGAACAAGCATTGATGAAATTGAAATCCTTTTCCAATTTTTATTATTAACGAAAATAGACGTTGACAAACAATTTGTACAATTATTAATGCTGGTGCCAAATTTTGCAAATTGACAATTACGTCAAATTTCAGCGTCAATAAAAATGTACTTAAGATTTTCATTTTTAATTATTAGATCACATGTGGAGCAAATTTTCAAAACGGAATAACTCCATTTTTTCCCATTTTGAGATATAGGTGGCATTGCCTTCCTGAGTGTGAATTACAGGTTCAGAGTAAAAGTTTTCTTTCAAAAGTGAAGTAATCCCATAGTAATAGGGCAGGAAAAATGCGGTAATTTATCAAAAGGGAATAAATCCTCTAAAATGTGGTTTACAAAACGGAATAATTCCAGTTGTGCGTTCAAAATGGAATAATTCCACTGCAAGTGCTGTGGGTGTGTCTGTGTTACGATCTCTTTTGTCTTGTAAATGTAATTATTTCTGTGACGATGGAACTTGGAGGTGGTGAGGTGATTGTAGGTGAAGTTGGAAGTGACAAAGGTACTAGGAAACGACAAAGAAACGTCACCAAATAAGAAAAGGCGAAGTCTATCAGGTTAGCGGTGCTTTTTTAAAAGTAGGGTTATGTTAGTCTTAATTAATATTATTTTAGATATTTGTGTCACTTACCGGATGTTGCTGAGTTTAAACAGCTTTGTAAACATCGCGATAATAGCAGTTACATGTGTAACACTATTAGAATTGAAGATATTATATTGGCTCGTAAGAAATTCTATAAAGATAACGTAAAACTCAGTCAAGATGCGAAAATTTCCCATTTGATGTACATTAAAAATCCAAAACGACGTCGTTGTGCAAAAACAACCAAAACTACTGTTCGTGAGGTCTCAAATCATGCATTTGAAGTAAAATACAAGTTTGTCTCACACGGTCATTTAAAAACTGTATGTAAAGCATTCTTTATTTCCATTTTTCGAGGGGTCAATTACCAAAGATTTAAGTGTACAGGAGATATCCTCGCGTAAAAGATTTCCCGGGATCTCCCTCAGATATCCTCAGACCTCCCTGAACCTCCTAGATTTCCGAGGGATATTCCGAGATATCCCCAGACCTCCCGAGATATCCCCCAGATCTCCCAAGATCTCCCGATATCTCCCCAGATCTCCCGAGATCTCCCCATATTTCCCCAGAGCCTCTGAGATTTCTCTCATATCGCCCAAAAGTTCTCGCGATTGTCGCAAATATCACAAGATTTCCCCGAGATCTCCTGTAATTTTATCAAACTCTCAAACTATTTGCATCTATTAAAATTTTTAGTAGTGCAAAGAGAAGTTTGTATGCTTACTAGGCGGTACTGCCCTCTGAATATTTCTCTTCACAACATTGCATATTGTTTTCATATTTCCCACAATCATTGGTTTTTACAAATAGATTTTTGTATTGCAGAGACAAAATTTGTTATTTTTTACTTCCTTTTCCTATAAAGGAAGTCGGTATTGGATTCACCCCAAAAATTCGAAATTGAGATTTCAACAATTCTTCACGTTTTAGAGTCCCCTGAACCCAAAACACATGTTTTCGTTCGTTGGTCTGTCTGTGTGTCTGTCTGTCTGTCTGTGAACAGAATATCCCAAAAACGAAAAGAGGTATGACGTTGAAACTTTACATATAAGTTTTGTGTACTATCTAGATGCGACAGCAAGCTTATGAAGAAAATCGCATAACCTGAAGTGTGGTCTCTACTCTTGCGGTTTTTCCAGTTTTTTTCGATTTTTTCAAAAACAGCTCTAACGATTTTTTCAAAAACGGCTCTAACGATTTTTTTCAAACTTTACATTTTTATTACATTTTTAATGTGTGCAGGCCAAGCTCCTTCATGGGGTGTTAGTGCCTCACCATTATTATTATTATTATATTGATGCAAAACCGGTGATTTTCCAGATGAATACCTCTAAAATGGGTTTCCTTTGTTGTTTTTTTTTCCTATTTTTTGTCAACTCCTATTTTAAATAGAACATCCAGTACCTATATTATTATATTTTTGAACTCAGCTTAAAATTTTAGAGAAAATTTGTGTCTTCAACTAGGTAACCCTCTATTTTGTACGGTTTTTGTAGAATTTAATTTTTGAGAATTTTTGACAAATGCTTAAAAATTAAAAATAAAATGTTTGGCTAATTATAAGATCACCGTAAATAGTATATTAAAGTATGAGTGGATAACAAGGTCTTTAAAACACGAGCGAGTTTTCGAGCACGACGGCGTAGCCGGAGTGCTCGAAACAGAGCAAGTGTTTTAAAGACCAGTTATTCACGAATACTTTACGCTATTTTTTATTATACCTCCAATACTGGAAATAAATTACGCACTAAAAACTTAGAAATAATTTTTGTCGTGACAAATCGAGAGGGCATAATAATATTGCTACTATAGTTACGAGAATTATTTACGTTTTTGTCGCGTCCATATCCGTTGTTGCATTCAGTCGTTTCCTTGACAACCTTTAAAGCTCGGCGAGCTTTAATCGCCTTTATTCGCACGCTCAGACGTGCTTTAAACGGCGATTCTGATGCAGGTATAATAAAAAAGAAGTTGTGTGCGTGTATCACACTAGATTTTTTTACTTGTGTCATCCATAAAACACAAAATAAGTTAACATGTGGTAGACCAGACACTTGATCCAACGAAAAAACAAAGCCCACTAATTTATTCGTTTTAGAATCGTACTGAATTCGGTTAGTTATACCGGTTGCATCTTCGCTAATCCAAATCTCCAATGGCAAATTTCTTTCTAAAAGAAAGTTTTTAAGTTCTTAAAAGTAAAAATTTCTTTCTATGTTTGTATTGTTATTTATCCTTCGTGTTTAAATTAGCATAAAGAGACTAGCACAGAAGCCTTCCACCAATTAGAAAGAGGTACGTACAAAATTCTTTCAGTGAATTATCAAACTTATGTTTATTTCTTTCACCATTAGAAATGGCATGATTACGTAATAAATTTAAAAAGGGCGTTAATTTATCCGTTTCGCATGTATCAGTTTTTGCAGCTGTGAAACTGTCTTGTTCCAAGTTATTTAAAAGATTTTTTTAATTCATTGTTTTTATTGATTAAAAGTTCTACTTTGTTAATCACTGGGAAGAAGTCGTCAATTTCCCAGTAATCTTGTGTTATAAGGTTCTCCCGTTTTCTTCTTCTCCTTTTTGCTCTAAAATATTTAGAACGTTTGCACTGAGACTGAGAACAACTGCGTGAACTGGCACGTCATACATTTCATGAAACGTATCTTGTCGATTTTTCGTGCGGAATGGCTCCCATCTCTATAGCCCCTCCGCTTGAAGAAAAACCTGGCAATCGTTTTCATTAAGTTCAATAATTTCGCGGCTACTTTCCGATGCATTTTCATCCTCGAGAGATTCTTCTGTACTGTTTGTTGTTTCATTGCTGTATTTTTCAGTAGTTTCAGCTTCATGACCTGTAGATCCAGCTGCAAGTGTTAAATAATTCAAAATTTAATTGATGTTTCCCCTCTCAGCCACCGATTTTACCAAAATTTCATGGGTTTTTAAATGTTTGCAAAAATTTCCAGCAAGCCATCGTTTTGTACCGCTAGGAGACTTACTCATCTTCTTTATCAAAATTTATCCATTATACATGAAATATATTACCTCACATATAATTTCCTTTTCAATATCATATTTGACATTTATTTCTAAATTTCATATTTTACTTAAAATATCAGATTTTAGCATTCCATCCGATAGGGTTTTCAATATTCATTTTTTAATTATACTGGACATATGACCATTATCCGTGGTACTTACTATTGGTTTCCATATTTCGCTTAGTATTTTCCGTCTCTGTCATGTCTATGTTATGTCTTCTTTTTCTTGCTATTTTTTTGGGGAGAGTTACCGTCATTACTATGGGTGACTCTTTGGTTTTTCAAATTCACTTTATCTGCAACACATTTTGCAAGAGTTAAAAGCAATGTTTTTTTGCGGCCCAAAATTTTTAAAATTTTGAGGATGTTTCTCATATAATGGTCCAAAATAATCTCTATATTCACTCTTGCCCTCTGAATTTAATGCATCAGTTCGAAAACTATTATCAAAGCTCGACGAAGATCGTTAAAGAATTAATGAAATGAAAATGAAAGTTTTTGTAATGAAACAATAATTCTCGCTGAATTGTGATTCATTTTGTACAAAACATTCATTCAATAATTTTCAAACTGCAAGTCAGCCAAATTTTGCTTGAATAATTATTTTAGTGTTAAAGTTTCAAAATCAGGTTAATCGATTCAAATCTAAAGTCATTTGAAGTTCAGTTTTATCCATAACATATACTACATGAACAAGTCAGCTTTATATTAATTGATTGCGCAGCCATCAGTAACTGTTTAATTTAGTCTTTCCAATATCGATTTTGCATGAGCATACAATTTTGTTATACTGTTGAAAGAAGTGACAATTTATGTCAACAATAGCGCATTTAAAAATAAAAACCGAAATGTTTCAAGACTGAATCCTTAATTGTTATCGTGTATCTACATATTGCAATGGCTTAATGTTTCGACACCATAAGTATTTAATTCGATTGCCCTGCTCTGCTAGCTGTAAGTATTTATTTCTTATTTATCAATTAATTTCAAATAATTTCTACTTGAAAAATACTATTGCCATGAAAACTCAATCAGGGTTAGGTTTACTTATCTAGTTGTCTTATTTTTGTAACTTGTCAAATATTTAGAATTAAATCTCACTTGTCAAATGACCTTAAATGTCACTTATCTTGACTGAATTCAAAATAATTCTTCTACTTGTAATCAGATACGACCAACGTACACTGTTTTCAATATTATTATGATGTATGACATTCTCTATCTTTTATAGTAAGTATTAACTATTTTAATTATTGCAAGTAATAAATATTGTTCATATACTGCAGTTTTATTCTAGGCTAAACTAATAACCAACCTTATTGACGCCATTAATTGCACATCCAGCACCACAGACCCCTTTGTACAATCAGTCACCACACGAACACGTCCAACTGCAAGTAACTGTCCAACCAATTTACAGCCGTCAAATCTTCTATAAAAACCTTAAAGTAGTCGAAGAATCCAACCTCTGTTCAACCAAAAACTGCACCCGTCGATCCACATATCATTCCTTCACAATCCTCTTTTACCAGTAAACTATTCTTGTTATATTCCAAATTAATACCATTTCCTTGCAGGCTCAACATCCCGATGATCTGTCCTCTGCATGAAGACGAAGCACCCCAATATAGTCAATCACTCAGAATGATTCCCAAGTAGATACATCAGTCCTCCCTAAGTGACTCCTACACCTGCAGTATTCCGCACCAGTCAAACCCCTTCTCTTTCCTTTTTCAAAACTGTATCAACTCCAATAAAGCAGCCCAATCCAAATCTTATATTTTCATTTATTAGTAAATGCTCTTCATTAATTAAGACATCTTGTTACTCATACACCATGATAATTTATTATATTTCACATTATTTAAACTTCGTAGATTTATTTACTCGCTGTTCTTATTATGCCAGTACCATTATTATATATAAAACAGTAAAGTTTTCAACATTTTATTAATAGCCAAAATATTATGTTACATTTTTCAAAATTTGTTATTCTCCATTCAAAACAACTCTCTTAACTACCGTATTTTCATTATTGATGCTTACTATATTAAAATATACATTTGATACCTACATATCTGATTTGGTAAAAACAGCAGGTACCAAACACCTCCATGGGTTCTCTGACCATGAACTAGTTTATTGCAATATCAATACAGCTGTGGAAAAGTTGCAACCAGTAGTACACACTTTTCGTGACTTTTCTAACTTTGATTACGACAACTTTGAACACCATATTAGGTTAATACCGTGGTACCAAATATATGATCTGCAGCCAATTGATAATAAGGTTAGATTTTTTAATGATAATATTCTCGAAGCTTTTAATATTTTTGCTCCTTTCAAAACTGCTACTTTTCGCAAACCAAAAGCTCCGTGGCTTACAGATACCATTAGATTGATGATGACACTAAGAGATGCTGCCTATAAGCGCTTTAAAAAGTCTAAACGACAAGAGCATTGGAATTACTATAAATCGTTGCGAAATCTTGTCACTTTCTCAATTAGAAATGAAAAAAAAGTTTACTTAAATTACAAATTTTCACAAGGAAACTCCAAATTGTTTTGGAAAGAGCTAAGAAACTGTGACATCTATACTAAGAAAACACAGCATACCCTCCCCCCACATTTTGACAATGCTAATATAATAAATAATTATTTTCTTAGTTCAATTCAAGGAATTGACAATCCAGATTCTGAAGTTTTTAGAGTTTACCAAAATATAAAGCCCAACATTACTAAATTTAATTTTTCTGCAGTTGATGAAGATGAAGTTTTAAAGTGTTTAAATAGTATTAAATCTAAAGCTACTGGTTGCGACGGTATTAATATAGTGATGTTGCACTTGTGTTGTCCTTTTCTATTACCATTTATTACACATATTATTAATACCTGCCTGCTGGAAGGTGTTTTTCCAGATGAATGGAAAAAGGCATATGTTAAGCCTATCGGTAAAGTCAACAGCCCTAAAGAGCTAAAAGATCTTAGACCTATCAGCATTCTTCCCGCGTTGTCGAAGGTCATGGAAAAAATCGTGGACAATCAAATCAGAGCTCATTTTAATAAATATCAGTTATTTTCAAATCATCAATCTGGGTTTCGTTCAAATCACAGTTGCGTCTCTGCCTTATTAAAAGTGACTGATGATATATTTCAAGCTACCGATGAAGGCAAGTTAACAGCTCTAGTTCTACTTGATTTTTCCAAGGCCTTTGATACAATCAATCACCGCGTACTGTTGGCTGTTCTGCAGCATTTTGGTTTTGATAATGTAGCATTAAATTTTATTCAGGATTATCTGTGCAACAGACAGCAGTGCGTGGTGTTGGCAAATGATAGGTCTGAGCTTCAAACTCTTAAACATGGGGTTCCTCAGGGATCGGTTTTGGGCCCATTACTCTATATAATTTATTCTTCCAGTCTATGTAAAATTCTAAAACACTGCGTATATCATCAGTATGCTGACGATACGCAGCTGTATTATTCGTTTAAACCTGAGGAAGCTGTTGTTGCTTGTAGCCGTATTAATGAAGATTTAAACAATTTAGTTCAATTAGCTGCTTTACATTCGCTTACCATTAATCCTTTGAAATCTAATGTTATACTTTTTGGTGGTAAAAACACTAGAATTTCCCAATTACCTCATATTCATATTGCTGTTAATAATGTCACAATTCCTTGCACTGATACGGCTCGCAATTTAGGTGTAACCCTAGATTATCAGCTCAGATTCCGGGAGCACATTAATAAATATACTCGTATAGCTTATGGAAACCTAAACTGCTTTATAATCATAGACAAAGTTTAAACAAAAACGTTAGAGTGCTTTTATGTGACTCATTGGTGTTATCACAGTTTAATTATTGCGATATCGTGTATGGTCCTTGTATTGATAAATCGACTAGCAAAAGAGTTCAAATTGTCCAAAACTCCTGTTTGCGACTTATCCATGGTATTAGACGTCGAGAACATATCTCTCACAAAATTAAAGAGACCAAATGGCTTAGTATGGAAAAAAGGCGTCTATTACATTGTCTCGTATTTTATCATAAAATAATTATCAATAAATCTCCTCCTTACCTGTACAATAAAATAAAATTTCGTACTGACATTCATAATTTAAATTTGAGACATAGAGGTCTTATAGATTTTCCATCACATCGGACTCAATTGTATAAACGTTCATTCTCCTATAATATTGCTAAACTTTATAATAATATCCCTTTTACTTTTAAAACATGTGCTCTACCTATTTTTAAACTTCGACTAAAGGGTTGGTTATTTGAGGGCACTGATTAGACTAGAATTATTAATTTATATATCATTTTATTTAACATTATTTTAAGGCATATTTTTATTATTTTTATTATTTGTATTTGTAATTCTTCGTGGGTGACTGGGTATTGCAGGTATTGCGCATTGCAGCTATATTGTATGGTTGGCTAGTTTCGTTTTTTTTTTAAATTTTGAAATTTGTATTATGTTGTTATTTTTGGTTCATATGCTTGGTGATTTGTCATTGTTTTTCATTTGTTTATTTTTTTGATTTTTTTTTTCTTACTGCGGTGGTAAGGAAGAGCAGGGATCCCCCTAGTAGGGTTCATCTGATTGCCATCGCTTTTCCATTCTATTCTATTAGTTAATGTCAATACAAAAAAAATGTAAATTAGTTTGGAAATAAGCACTATTATTATTATTATTATTATTATACTTTGTTATCTTTTAATATTTTAATTTGGTCCGTCGTATCTGATATCAGTAGTAAATAACTTCTATCTTTTAACATCTTACTTTATAAATTAAACTATATGAAATTTATTCTTTCCATTCTCATTTCTTTAAAATGTTTTCTCTATTTAAAAAACTTAATTCAAATAACCTTTTATATTCTAAACTTTTGCAAAGACTGACTACAATGCTTTACCAAATCTTTTTATCGTATTGATCATCAAACTATATCCACTCTTATGATATCATAACAATATATTGTTGCTAAACATGTAAGCCTTCTTTAGTCGGGTAATTAGACCATTGTTTTTCTAGCAGAGTATGACGTTTTTAAATGAACCAATAAATATTTTAACTGTCCTCGACATTTAACTTCTTTGAACACTTATCAACATAAGAGACTTCCTGGTATGTTGTTTCATCTCGTATTAATTTTATAGATATTCATTATATTACAAATGTTTATATCTATTTCAGTTTATTTAGTTAATTTTAAATATGTTATTAATTATATACATTTTGATGTTACACAAAATTAAAAAACTCTCATGGGTTCCAAATTTAACCTCAAAACACGATGTTGGTTCCCATTGTTTCCCTCGCGTTCCGGTCCGTCATATCGTAGGCTCATGCACACAAGTTTAGAAAAACACTGGCGGAACAAAAACTTCCGGATTACCCAGAGATATCCAAAGATCTCCCGAGATTTCCCGAAACCTCCTGAGATTTCCTTAGACCTCCCCTAGATATCCCCAAGATCTCCCGATATCTCCCGACATTTCCTAAGATTTCCTCAAACCTCCTGACATTTCCTCAGATCTCCCTTAGATATCTCCAAGATCTCTCGATATCTCCTGGCAAGTGTAAACGAGATATCCCGTTGTGAGTAACCCCTCGCCATTTTTGGTATATCGCCAAAACGAGTGTGGACAATTGCAAAAAGAATGCAAAGCGGCAGCAACTTCAGGGAAACTCGCGGAGGAGATCATAGGTCTTCCAAGTCTGACGAAAAAAAGGCAAGAAATAAAAAAAAAATAAAATCGCTCAAATCCACAGAAAATCATTACGGACGAGCAAAGTCTCGGCGACTGTATTTGCCGGCAAACTTAAATATATCCAAGCTGTGGAAAATGTACAATAAACGGGTTTAATCGAAGAATAAGGCGACCTATGGTTTCTTTTTAAAAATATTCAATAACTCCTTCAAGATTGGCTTTGGAAGTCCCGCTACTGACGTGTGTAGCTTGTGTTGTCGGTTGAAGAACGCAATACAATTCGCGAAAGATGGCCAAACTAAACAATCCCTTATTACGGAGTATAGGGTACACAAAATGAGAGCAAAGCAATTTCCATTGCTTTTAAAAGAAAGGTACAGCAGGTACAACCATTGCCTAAAGTACCAATTCAAGAAGCATTTTATTCGCATCAAGTCTCTTATTGCACACTGGGAATCATAGACATGAAACCAAATGACGCTTATTTTTATTGCTGGACCGAAGATCAGGCTAAACGTGGCGCAAACGAGATTGGTTCCGCACTCTTGGATTTTTTAAGAAAATATAATTTCCCTGAAAATTGTACAACCCTGAAACTCTTCGCCGATGGATGTGGCGGACAGAATAAAAACTGTCACGTCAATCACATTCTTTCATTTTGGTTACAGCGCGAAGCACCTAGAAATTTGAAAAACATAGTACTAACATTCGCTGTTCGCGGACATACCTATATGCCAGCAGATAGTACATTCCGTACCGTTGAAAAGGAACTTCGCTGCAATGATGTACTTTTGAACAAAAGTGATTATTTCAATCTGTATGGAAACTTTGGAACAGTAAGAAAACTTTCGGAGGACTGGATAGTGTATGATGTTAAAAAATTACTAGATACAATGAAAAAAATGGACGGAATTGCTGACATGAAGAGAATCTTTTTGAACAAAATTATAATAAGAAATGGCGAAGATGCAGTGAAGTTTAAAATGGAGCTTACTTACAAAATCGATGATACATCAAAGCAACCTCAGAGTATTCTAAACAAAGGCAAAACTTTTGCAGCAATTCATTTAAAGGCAGCTGAATTACATCAAGAGTTTCCGGAGAAGAAAAGAAAGAGTTTAACAAACTTGCTGTCTGCATACAATAAGGAGTGGCTACGTTTGGCTGAATACAAGTGGTACAAAAATATTTTGGGCTTTCCAGATGATACTGAAAACTTAGAGATACTTCCTGAAAACACGAAGACTTGGAGGAAAGCATTGCTGAAATTACAGAAAGTGAAACCTGTAACTGCCTTGAAGAAGAATGTGCTTTAAACATATAAAAATATCTCAGTTTTTTGTTAAAAATACCTATATTCTATTCTTTCTAAGTTTATTATGGTCTTGTTTATTAGCTTTGTTAGGTTTTTAGATTTTAAAGACTTCTGTGTTGATTTATTATAGTTTAATAATAAAAAACTACTACAAAGAAGCAAAAACTCTAGTTTTCATTTCAAAATGGAATAACTCCAAAACCTTTTTTTTTGTTTAGTCAGTCACTGTAGAAATTTTCATATTTTTTATTTCAGTAATTATGTCGTATGTGTCATTCCTGTATGTCTCTATATAATCTTTTAAGCAAATTTTAAATCTGAACTTGCTAGAGGTTTTTCCTGTTTTCCCGAAAGTTTGTTTTTTGGAGATATTCCGTTTTGAAAATTTGCTAGACACATAATGTTTGCTCATTTTAGATGTTGTTGACAAAAGTTTGTATTTCGAGTGCAAAGTGTCATTTCCGATTTTGAGAGATTGCCGCGCTTCGATGCTCTCAATCGGCAATGACCAACTTTGCGCTTTTCATGCACAATATAATATTTTCGACGACTGACATGGTACGTCATTTGACAAAAGAATGTTGACATTCGCTGTAGAGCGAGCGTTTTCATCATTTTGCCGCTCGCCCAGCCTTTTGAGTTTCAGCGTAAGCAAAATATTTGGCCATATCAAAATGTTTCTTTTAAATTTATTTTTAATATACCGTGTGTCCACAGGGTTTCGCACCATGGAATCAGAGCAACATTAATTTATCCAAAAGATCAGCTCTTGCTTTTACGAAACATCTTAATAACAAACCCTATTATATATATTTTTCTATGACAATAAACGATTAAGTCGTATTCAATTTGACATATGGTGTCAAATGCTACTTTATCAGGTTAGGTTTTGCGTCAGTTTTGACACCGATTGACGCAAAACCTAACCTGATAACCTCGAATTTGACATCGACTTACAGTGCCACCCACATATTATTCATACGTTGTATAACCAAGACCATTCAAAAACGTTCGATCATTTCAGAAGGCACAATTTTAATGGTCAATGCTTAGTAACCGTTTGACCATCAATTGTCACCGAAAGAGTAGATCTTTAAAATAAACTAGGATCACTCCAGCGCCATGGTGCGTAGTATCGTGGACGCACGGTATATATTAATATTTCATTATTTTTCCGTTGTAAATACGCTCAGTCGTCAATAAATAGTATATATTGCTACGAACAAAGCTGTTTTGAAACTTACTGTACCTTTTATTCTTTAAAAGTTCAATCACCGTAAAACCTACCTTGTTGTAAATATCTTCTTGCATATAATTTTTATTATTAACTCGGCTAGCTCTATTTGTCTTAATCTGCAGGGTAACTGTTGCATTACTTTAACAAGACACTGCTCTCTATTTGAATGTACTTTTTCTAGTTAAATTAAATATTTTAGAAAGATAATATTTATGTTTTATTAATGTATTCAATCATAACTTTTGAATGACACTTTATCAGTTTTGTTATTAATACATCAATATAAAGGTAATTGTTGATGTTTATTGAAGTTACTGGTATTTTGACAATTTAAACAAAATTTTGTTAATGGCACTTCCAATAATTAATTATATTTTTTTAAATGTAGGTTTACAAATCAATCTTAATTAATAAATCTAATTTAAATGCATTCAAAATTTCTATAGGCCTTTTATTTCTTTTTACTTATATTGTTCGTAGCTCAGTACTGAGAATTGATTTATAAATTGACTCACTTTGCTTTCTCACTTGTATCCAGGTGTCTACAATCTTCTCTGCAAAAGGTTCCCCCTGGACTTCACTTGATTCTGCCACTTTTGTATCAATGTTCTCCAATTTTATCGATAGTTTTTCCACTTTGACATCACGCACTGATAATCAGTTTAAACGTCGTTATAATTAAATTCTACCCAGAGTTTATTTGTTTTCGCATTAATTCTGGAAGATTATTTTAAATCTGCCATAAAATTAATAATTTTTCTACCCGCCTTCTTCTCTCTTATCAAAAACATAAACAATTTCTTTTCCTTCTCTTAGTACTCTTTTTCAGAGATAAATTTTATTAATTATTAACTTAAATCAAGCTAGTTAAATATTTTGACAAAAGTCATTTTTTAGGTTATCAATATTCATCTAGCATTTTATAAACATATTTAAAACTTTCTTGAATTATAAATAAATCATCACACTAACCAAATTAAGTTATACCTCAGTACGTTGTAACATTCTGCAATGCGTCTCATATGACCAATAAATAAATTTTAAACAATTGAAACCACTTGCTTTCTGTCATTCTCTTCTTAATTGAGCTTCAATGCAATGCATTGACTGAATATTTATATATTATTCATATCAATACCGATTTCTACTATTTTAAATGACTTTCTCATATGTTGCAGGTGTTATACCAATCTTGGCCAGTTTGTAAGTGATTCAACCTTTTATAGAATATATTCTTTTCTTACCATTTTCATATCATAGCAATATATTTCGAACTTTAGGCTTTTGTATGGTTGCTGGTTTCGGCTGCACCTCAACCAGCAATATTCATGCGCAAGCGGCAAGAATGCACTTTCAGCTCTTAACTCACATACAATGTGCAATGTATAGAGGTAGGTACTAATATATTATCAAAACATGTGGAGTAAGTAAATAGTGTCTACTACCATGTGTTAAATTAACGATACCAAACGGCTTATATAGACAAAAAAGACGGAAACTTTATTATCTAAAAGGTAAAACAGTTTAATAAACGTATTCTTTACGAACAGCGAAACTACGGTTTGTCCCAGGAATCTCCTCCCTGACGTTATGCGTGTATGAAACAAATGTGCAAATGATCTTGAATGTTCTCTTCCCTAGCGGAGAAACAGATTAAGATAGAATTTTGGATCACTTCCGTGATTGTTTATTACGCTCATGACATCAGAGAAAAAAATCTTGGGACGCACTGTATCATGCTAGCAATGAGCCTAGGAATGACATTTTTTTACAACTATCAGGGAAAATCGCATATATTAAAGTTACTTTCAGATTTGTATATCATTTGTTTTAAATGTTAAAACGTCATTAATACTTTAATTAAACGCAGCGTTGTAAACTGCTTAACGCACCTAGTATTCTATTAAATGTTTTGGCCGACATATTTTTTTAACATTTTATGTAAATTAAAGATTTTTCTTTCGAATGTGAAAATCACAGTTGTTGTCAAGCAAGCTGCTTTCAGTAAATTTTGTAGTTGCATTTTCAGACATTAAAATTCAAAGTCGTATATCTCAATTTCTTTTATTTCTCTAAAACTCATCTGAACGACAAATTACGTAACTAGGTTTCTGAAAATACTCGTTATTACTACAAAGCAACTTTTTTTAAAGATTCTCTTAAAGCTAAAAATGTTCTAGTCACTTTACCGCACCGGGATGAGGAAAAACACTGACTAACTGCAAAATCGTAGTTACCGTGGACATCAACTATCTATGAATACGTTGTTTACATGTCAGGAGGCCTAACATTATTTCGTTACTAAGGTGCATAACGCAACAAGTGTGGTAATATAATTATATATTTCCATAATTGTCTGGACAACTTTTTATACCAACCATATAAACTGCTGTGGTCCTAAAGAATAAGTATTATATACTTTCTTATTTTAGCACACTTAAAGCTTTTAACTAGTGATGAGCATAAACGGACAATTTTCATAACCGAATTATTTGCATTCGAATGATATTAAAACCGAATGATTATTTGAATAATCATTCGAATAAATTTTTACTCTCGATTCGTTTCGATTAAGTCAGCCGGTTTGCCGGTTGGCGGTTCACCGTCATCTGCATCGACATCGGTTCACCGTCATCTGCATCGACATCGTAACTTGCAGATAGCAGAGGAACCAAAACATAATATGTACGGTCGGCGCCTTAGAAATCGGGACACGTAATATGTTCTTCTAGTCTTTGGAATATTCTTGCTCCGGTTACTTCATTAATGTGAGATGGCATTTCATAGTTGACAAACAAACAATCTGACGTAACAATTAAAACCATAATAACAGTAAAAACCCAGTTTATACACTTAAAAAATACATGCAAAATATATCATATTAGTGTGTAGTGCCCGATTTCTAAGGCTCCGACCGTACATTATGTGTTATGTATTGGAAATTAAGAGGTATTTATTAAGAAAGAAATATGCGGGACTGCTTGCTAATCGCAATAAAAACAGTTGTAAAACGTTTATCTTTATCGATAGGGCGGGTTAAAGGCGCCGCCTCTTCTTTTGAACCTTTGAAGATGTAAGCAAATAAAAAATTGTTTTATAGCTTGATGCGTTTGCAGTTTTTAGGCGTTCGGGTTTCAGGTCCGCAGCGATAACCAAATAGTGTTTTCAGTACAACCTGATTTGTTTATGAGTTATGACGTATTTATATTTACAGAATTTTAAGCACTGCGTAGGTCGCTGAGATATGGCACGTAGTACCTTTGAATAGAGGTTTTATATTCAAAGCGTAGTGCGTATCAGCATGAGGTTATTTTTCATTCGAATACTTGGAACGAAAACCGAGTTACATAGGTTATTTGAATAACCGGATAACCGGTTATTTTTCATTCGAATAAGCCCATCACTACTTTTAACACATACATTAAATTTGAACAACACTTGTAAATGTTTTTATATTTAATTTTAATTATTGTTTATAAGTAAAAATATAATCAATAAATTAATTACTTACTATTGAAAATTATTTGTGTTCCAAGATCATACATGATTATTAAAGATTAAAAACATCCAGTGTGGCTTATTACTTCTTTCTTTAAATTACAAAGCTGAAACAACGTATGAAATACTCGAGACTACAGGTCCGTCCACAAAAATTTGCTGAAATGGTAATAGAAAACTGGAAACGTAATTAAATCATCATGTAGATGCATTTTTAAATTGAGAATAAAAAGTGCTTGTAAAATTTGACATCAGAAAATAATGACCGTATTTAAAAAAATAAAGTTGATGATGGTTGATCGGAGACGACAGGTCGGATTAAAAAATTGAAATCGCAATTTTTAAGTCTATCAAAAGTTATACAGAAGATTTGTCAGTTTCGCTCTTTAATATTAACGCTAGAAAAAAATAAAATTAAATACCAAAAATTCGGTTTTTTAAATATAATTCAAAAACGAAGAATCGTACCAAGGGTTTTCAGGCGTGATTTTGTTAATCCTTTAATTACGCAATTTTTTCTCATTTAAGCAAATTTGTATATCTTATCTTGGACACACTGTATACCTAATTTTTGATGCCAAATTAAGAAACATGGAAAACACGGTCTTAAAGTTCAGATAGGGAGGTTTATGCAAGGGTGGGAGATGTTTTTTAATGTAGGTTTTCAGAGATAAAGCATTGATGTGTACTTAATTATGAAAAATACAAAGTTAACTTATGATAAATTCTTCTTCCTTTTAATAAACTTATTGAAAGCATGTTAAGTTAATTATTGGCAAACCTAGCGTTTTCTTTGATTAATTAATTATAAATGTAGGCTCAAGTTTCTGGAAAGCCGCTCTTCTCAGAAATTCCTGGCGACAGTCATATTTTTATGTAAAGCCTAAGTTTTTCGAATATCGTCGGCGACATGTCAAAATCTTGTAAGTGATAATTTTTTAAATTCTAAGTATGGGCACCAATTTATCATATTTTTTAAGATATGGGCTTACCAAAGCATAGGTACATATTACAAAAATTGTTTATAATATTTAGAATAAGAAGAAATAAAGCCTTTTAACTGCTTATGGTAAAGGGTGAAACCACGTAACAGATAACGCTATGTAGATTAATCATTATGATAGTATTAATTCTCAAATTCTCACAAACGCCATAAAACGGAGTAATATTTAAACTGGTTACGTTGGTCCTTTTTTACTTAATTTTTATTCTTCGAATAGAAGATGAAAAGCTAGAATAAAAATGTCTGAAGGACTAACCTATCGCGTAAGAAGCATAAATAAAATTTGGGAAGATTAGTTAGAAAACGCCTATTTTGATAATTTTGACATATTATAAAGTGTCACTTTTCTAAACTGGGTAATGTTTGGAACATAAAATATGATGAAAACCTATCAATTCAATAAGTCTAAGCTGGCAGAACATGCTTGGGATAACAATCACAAAATACACTGGCATAACACAAAGGTCTTGTCTACAGAATCGATGTCAACTAAACGTAAAATTAAGGAGACGGCGTATATTTTACTTAACGAAGAAAAATGTGTGTCGTCTTTCTCAATATTTTTAGACAATAGTTGGCTATCGATTCTTAAAGATTCTTAAAGAAGTAGGTTTAGATAATCAACAAACGTCAGTGTCAAGCAATTCATTGGGGGTTGGTCGTTTTTTTCAATCTCCGTGAAAAAAGCTATAGGCCAGTTGCTGGGTAATCTAATTCGGAAATAATTCATGGTAAAGCTTTTATCGTTTTAATCTCTTAAGTTATGGCCAAATATTACTATTCTAGGTTTTCCCCCACCGCGGAGGTGAGCGTCGGCTCCCAGGAGCGAAAACGTGACGTAAAATTGGGCGTTTTTCGGATTTTCCAAGGTAACTCTAAGAAAACCCAATAAATAAAAAAAGTGATTCCTATAAAAGTTGTAGAGCGTTAAATTCTGCGTAAAATGAGCACTAACATGATATATCTTGATTCAGCTATACATATACGGCCTTTTGTCAAAGTTTCACCATTTTGTCAACTTATCACAAAATGTTCTTTTGCTTAACAACGGATTCCTTTATTGATTCCATAATTTAAATGATGCCTGCAAAGAATATCTTTGTTGATTAATGTTATGGTTTTTCAGGTACAAAACAGTTTTTTTTTAAATGTTTTGACTGAAAAACCATAATATTAATCAACAAAAAAGTTTGTTTCTCTTTTCAAAAAATAAGGCCGAACTAGAGTAAGAATGATTTCTGACACAAAAAATGTTGCTTCAATAAAATAATTTTATTGTTCATTGAAATGTTAAACAGTGTTTAACATGATCGCGTCCTCGAATGTTAAGATACATTTAACATGCATCCACTTGCGTACTCAAATGTCAAGATACATTCACTATAGCAACATCACACATATTCATGGTAGTTCGATTTTGATTTAGCAGTTTTTAGTAATTATTATTGATTCAAAATTATTGCCTCAGTGAACAATAAACTAATGAACGCATTTCGAGGGGAAACCGTCTTAACATTTCTCACATAAATATGATCGAATGTTAAGACTGGGTTACCCCTCTTAATACGTTAATTACTATCTTTATACAATAAAATAATAACAAAAAAACTGAACTATGTAACACTTATCATTGGTTCAAACGCACACATTTTGAAGGAAACGTCGGTTCGCTTTCTTGTTCACCACCCTCGGTTAGGTCGTCGTTTTCTTCCTCACTCAGCAGGAGCATCTATTCATTGAGCTCATTGTCATCTCCAACAGTGTCGTCCTCATCTACTTCGGTAGTAACAGAATTAGTGCATGAATGTTTTCTGCAATTTGCACAAATTTCTGAACATTTTATTTCTTCTTTTCTGCAACTACAAGCAGCTTTGCACCCTCTGGAGCATTTGCAGGATATCTTTCACAAAAGTGACTGCTGAGAGGATTTCAAGGTAGTGAGAACAGGAGCCAGGCCAAACTTGGTTCTTTGCCAACTCCAGTTGATGAGATTCATGGCATTACCTAACCACATCTGTACCTCCAGGTACACACTGAAGCAGTGTTGGCGGGCTGCTTTCAGCATTGGAGGTAGGCAAGCCAGATTGAAATTCGTTTTCACTAAAGATTTTGCAAATACGTGGACACGTAACTCATTCAAGGTATCACCTGTCTTACCTCCATAGAGTGCTACTAAGAACTTTTGCCAGACATCAACAATAATTTCCAGGTTGGCGTCTTTGCTCATAAAGACATCATTCACTTTCGAGAGATGTTCATTTGCACAGCCACCCTGACAAACTTCTTTCCTTGCCTGTAAAGTGATATCACAATCACTAAAGGAGTGAAGGAATAGCAGAGCGTTTTTCACTTTTTCTAAATGTGAATATGCTCCGGGTTTCATGAAGAAAATTTTTGTTTGTGGCGAAGCTAATGCTGTGAGTATGATCTGTGTCTTCGCCTACAAGAATAGTAAATTCATGCTCTTGTGTACCTTCTATAAGAGTCGTGACGATCAGGTGGTCTGCATCTTCTTTGGCTTGCTTTACCAAAACGCCCTCGCTTTCAAGCTTCTCGATTAGCATGGCTATAAGTCTTCCTTTGTTACAATCGTTGGAGAGGAATTGATCCTGAGTCATTGTCGCAGTCATCCACTTGCTGTACAGGACTTCTGATGCTGTGTGTCTCCTAGCACGCCGTAGGCGATCTGCTCACTTGGTGCTTTTCGCAGGTAAATCTTCTGGGTACCCGTCAGAAACAACACTAGCTGTAATGGTTCTTTATATATTCAACATATTTTTTGATAATTAAGTACTTCAATCATTTCACCATTCTTCCAAATCACACGATCCAAGAGGAATCCTCCATCTATAATATAGGCTGCACCAAGAAGGTTGACACTGTTAGTTACTGGAGCGAACAAACCATAAAATACTAACTTGGGAGATTTTCTCATACCAGTTTCATCAAAAAGTAACAATGGATAAGGTGCCAACTCAAATTAAAAGTATTCCCTCAAGTCATCGTCCGTTTTCTTTAGCAGGGCAATTCGGCGGAAACTAGTTTCGGGATTTAGAGGAAAGTATTCACTACCAATGTTCACTTTGGACTTCAATCCTCTGATGTGCATCACTCGATTTGTTCTAAGAAACTTGACTTGATTAAAGTTTTTGCCGACCATGGTGTGCATAGAAGAATTTCCAATTTCAAAAGCTCTGTGACAATTTATTGTCTCATCCCTCAGAATGCCTGTGCTGATGGACATCACAAATTCTGAAGTAGGAAATGGATCATGCGATTCAAACCAGTTCACAAACATCTATATTGTCAAGCAGTATTCTAGAATCCCTCGCATTCACATGTTGTTCAGAGGTAGTTGATGATATTCCGCGTAAATCTTTCACTTTACAATCATCTCTCCCACAAAGCATTTCCTTTAGAAATTATATTTTTAGCCTTTCAATGTAAAATCAGTTTACAGGAGAAAACAATTGTGAGATAATACGTATTTTTCAACGCGTTATTTTTATTTTATTACTAGCTGTTACCCGCGACTTCATACGCGCGAGGTTCGTTATTTGTGTATTAATTAATGACTAATTATTTCCTGTCATCCAATCTCACACCATCCCATCCCTTTCCCTGTCCCTTTCCCCGTCCCCGTCCCTTTTCCCGTCCCCGTCCCGTCCCGTCCCGTCCCGTCCCGTTCCGCCCCGTTCCCTCCCGAACTGTCAAACACGCGAACTGTCAAACGCGCGAAGGTTAAATAGTTAAGTTTTCTGAAATTTTCCAATTTTTTGCGCAATTTTCTTAATTTTTCTTTCGGTAAGAACCTTCTACGAAGTATTAGAAAATAAAAAAAAAGATGAATGAAATCGGTAAAGTCGTTCTCAAGTTATGGCGTGACCAAGGGAAATAGGGATTCATTTTTAAATATATAGATTATTTTGTAAAATTCTTTTAATTTGAAACAATAAAAGCTTAATTAATAGTTGCTCTCTTTTAACAGCATTTCATGTCACATATAATCCATTTTGAGAAAATTGAATTTTAGAGAGAAGAAAAAGTTTCGTTTGACCAAATCTTTTTGAAAAACGAACTTTTTTTGATAAGTTGACAAAGTAGTGCTACTTTGACAAAATCCCGTACAGGTGTAGCTGGAACAAAATATGTCATATTGGTACTCATTTTACGCAGAATTTAACGCTCTACAACTTTTACCTGAACCACTTTTTTATATATTGGGTTTTCTCAGACTTACTTTCAGAAAACCGAAAAACCCCCAATTTTAAGGCACGTTTTCGCTCCTTGGAGCCGACGCTGACCTTCGCGGAGGAGGGAAAACCTAGGATAGTAATAATGGGATATAACTTAAGTGATTAAAGCGATAAAACCTTTATGATGAATTATTTCCGAATTGTGTTACTTTTTACTTTCCAGCAACTGGCCTACTAAGTTTCTTGTTCCTTTTTAATTGTTAATCGTTGATAACGAGGGAAGATTGTCGCTCTAAACGTTCGTTATTTAATAATTTTAATTTGCAGAGTGGCGAAATAACCAAATAAAAATATGAATTATAGATTCACGCCACAAAGAAGTTTCAGAGATTATGTTTGGAAACGGGACACTTTTCACTTTTCATAACAAGATGAAACTTTCTTCACAGCTGGTGGTAAAAAACCTATTTCAACCATTATAAAGAACACACGTAAAAATAAGAAAAACTTAAACATTGAGTTAATTGTAAATATTTACAAAACAATTTTTACAGTTAGTTAAATTAACTCCTGATAATAGGAAATATATGATTATAATATATTGCAATGGTTTTGTGCTCTCTACAATTCTGCTTGCCAATTGAACTAGAATGCATTAAAAGTCAAACCGAGGCAAATAATTAATTATTTTAATTAGTGCAAGCTTAGCTTACTTTTATTGAGATAAATGCACTGATGGGTGCAGCTGAGTTTCACAAATTGAGGCAAAGGTAACATGAAAAGCTAGTTCAAAAAGGTTACGTGCTTGGGCTCAGATTTAACAAGGTTTTAGAAGTGCGAATGCTGGTAGATTGTATCTGACCATGGTAGCGTTAGCGTTTGCAGTATTATGTTTGTTATTGTACGAAATGGTTTGCACAAGTACAAAGTTATGTGCATTATAGTGATCAGAAAGTTAGGACCAGTATGGCAAAGTAACTGAAGGGTAATAGCAATGCAGTACGGAGATTAGAAACGTTGCAAGAAGCAACCGACAAGATATGTTGCAAAAGAGCAACATATAGCTAGCATTGAAATAGAACGGAGGACATTATTAAGTGCATAATAAAATACAGAACATAACAGTGCGGTTAAAAACACAGTGAAAGAACAGAGTATTGAGTGTAGCGCCATAATCTAAGAAAAACATTTATTGAGCCTGTAAGAATTAAAGATGTTATCAAAACCTTATTCTATAAGTTAATTTTAAGTATAAAGCCTTATTTCCTTTTAAACAATTGTGGTGATATGTTGCTAAGATACGAGACCTTCTTTTGTTTAACAACCACGAAGAGAGCTTTGAAATTGTCCAAGCTGTTAACAATGTTTTACGTTAGCTCTCAGAAAAAGTTAATTTTTGTTAATAAAACACATTCAATTAGTCCAAGTGGTGGTTTTAATTAATCATAAAAGTGTTGAACATATTTGGAACCAGTTTGCCAGTCAAAGAGGTGTACTTTGTGCGTTTTCGTCATCGACAAAGTCCAGGCAGCTGCGCTCCGACTACGGGCTGCGTTCGAGAGTTGATATCGGCTGCAGGAGCAAGTTGGAGCCAAGTTTGGTGCCTTCAACACCTAGAGGGCTCTTCTACGCAGAACATTAAGCAGAGATTCGAGTCACCAGGCCTTTAGCAGCTAAGAAAACTAGTTGGTGTCCCCTGAGAGGTGCGATCAGCTTCGGAAGGATCTGCAAAACCAGGATTTTGAGCAATTTTTATCGTCGAGAGTCTTTTTATATTGCTGGGGCCTGCAAAATTGGAGTTTTCCCTACGCATTTCCGCAGTTCCCGATTATCCAGAGCATCCCAGAACCCAGAAGTCGACGTGGCGTCGGCGTCGTTACAATGTATAGGAATTTATAGGAATATTGTCCATTCGTTTGCAAGCTAAAACAAATGAAGTTGGTGTCCCCTAGTACGTCACGTTAGAACAAAAGCCGTTAGTACTGCTGTTATGCGAGAATAATTATTGCTTACCTGTGGTATTTTTCTGATTTTGGCATTGATTCAAATAAAATACGGCTATTTGTAGGAGGGGACACTACTTTGTGTTCTTGTCAATTTTTGAGGTTAGCTGCTTCAGATTTAGTTTTGGTGCGTTCATAAGTAAAATCCGAGTTGAATTGGAGCTACTAAAAATTAGTTGCACTACCTAGTATTTCTAATTTAGGGACCTAACCCTGAGACAGAGTAATTTATGTTCACCGGAGCAGCCGAATATTATTGCATAGAGTCAAAATGAAATAAGTGCACAAAATCGTTCAATTTTGTAATAAAATATTTGTACATTTTAATAAATCTAAGATCGTGCACAAGCAGCAGTATTTTTATTCAATACGTGAATTTAGTAGCACCCGTTCCCAATCACTTTCTTTTATTTAACCCTTAGGGTACTACGCTATTTTGTGCTGCGTAAAGGACGGCGTGGGGTCCTTGAGTGACCCCACACTTTTTTAAGATAAATGGTTGCAAAAGTAGGTGGAAATATTAAAACAAAGCTGTATAAATATATTTTTGATGAAATATTTTTATGAAAGTTAAAACCGAAGCCGGCGTGATTGTTATGCTGCAAGCACGATGTCGCGCCAGCTTCGGTTAAAGCAAAGCATACCTTAGTAACAAAACAATAAGTGTGTTTAATATTTTTATTACAGCTGGCACACAAAACTTAATAATAGTAACAAAAGAACAAAACAATGAACAATTCGAATTAAACTAAATGCAGAATTGAAAAAAATTACTTTTAAGCCATTCAACATTCATGGGTTTTCATGATCGCAGCAGTAAACGTTCTTGATGATTTTACCACGTCTGTGGTTTTTACAGATGAACATTTGACAAGAATTACATTTGGCATGAATCTTTCTGTCGGTAGACCTAGGACAAAGGCGGCATCTTCCTCGCTTTCGAGATTGAGGCTTCAGTACATCTTGCACTCCCTCAGTTGGGTGAATATTCACCCCGCATGCCTCAATAGCAAATTTGGTGTCCACAACTTTCCAGATTGAGCTTTATATTGATTGAAAGTCCCTTCTTCAGCTTCATTATCTGACGTAGCAACATCTTCGTTTTCTTGCTCAAGAATATAATTATCATCCTCCTCTTCTACATATTCAACGTTGTCCACGTTTTCTGACACAACCTCTTCATTATCCGATTCAACAAAATCGTCATCATATAACCTCAAGATCTCATCCTCGAGCTCTTGCTGTGTGAGCGAGCGGCGTCTTTGATATGACATTATGCAAGATCTAATATAGTAGATATTATAAATAGTTTTGTTACCATATTTTATGTAGGCGTATCAGTACTTACAGTAAGCTAATTATCCAATTTCCGCACTGATATAACACTGACATAACACTATTAGAGCATAAAAGTGACAACTGTAAAACAGGTATCTGAATTACCAACAAAAATGGGGCATTAAGCTACGTGTTTTTGACCGACATAAAATACTACGTGGGCTGGCTGCAGGACCCCAAAAAACTTTTTTACTATTACTATGAACATTTAAAAATTCCAGGGATGTTGTATATATTAAAATATTCGTTAAATGAAATGAATAGACTAGCGAGAAGACAAATGCTCTAAAAAATATATTTCAAAAGATTTTTGATAAAAACAATTTTTGGGGTCAGAAAACGACCCCAGCAGTACTCTAAGGGTTAAAGGCAGAATTCGCCTAAGTTGGGGGCCCTAGTTCATAGTAATATATATTATTAGTAGAACTTGCTGTAATCCGAGAAAGGTAATTTGTTTCACCAAGAATACCAGTAGCAAACGTTTCCTTATTCAGTATAGATTTTTGTATGTATCCTTTCGTTACTATATTGGACTTCCATGTTACTTTATCTTCGAAAGATTCGCCTCAGAGTTTTTCAGCAAAGTGGCAAGAGATTATCTGAAACAGTGGCCATTAAATAAAGTAGAATTTGACAATCTATTAAATTTGGTAAATTACCAAAGGTATTGATTCTTACAGGTTGAACATCACATTTTTCATTATTATATTTAAAAAAAATTGGTTGTGTTTAACATTTAGAGGACGCAAATTAATGGATTTTCTGATAATCTCAAGAAAATTTAATCTGTCAATGTCTTCTGTTGTAGTTGGAAACTCACGTATACCTTTTGTCTTTGTATTAGGAATAGGTATCAGCTTGAATATACGACTGTTCGTTCACAACATTTTCAAAACATGGAAAGGTTAACTCGGACCTTTGACATAAACTAGCTATTCCGACGACCATTGCAACCTGAAAAGAAGTATATATGACATATTAATATTTAACACATTTCCTGTCATAGCGAACACCAGTCTCTGACGGGCGTATTGCTTGTCATGCCAAGGCAGACACTGGTGTCTACTTTAATATTCGGATAGTAGGGCCAAATATATATAGATTTTGTACTGCATCAATATATAAAAACAGATACTCGTTTTAGATGAACACTAGATTTATATTGGCAACACTTATTTGTTGACAGCATATTACTTTTTAATTTTAAATGTTCAAAGTTTTTATCTTGCATGGAGAGAAATTTAAAATTTATCAATACAGATAAAAAAACTTCCCTAATTTATAATAACGACTGATGTCAGTTAAAATACAGCTTAATTTAAGTCAGTTATTTCGAATTACTGAGTAATACATGAAGCCTTATGAAGTAAAAACAGCAGTTAGTAGTTGCGTTGAAGAATTTTAAAATGTGTGCAAAGGCACAAGTAACTTCAAAATAATTTAAAAATGTAATATAAATATAAATAAAGAAATTGAGCTTACAATACACTGTATGACTGTTAATATAAATACGAGCATTTTATCCTTCATAATTTATTAGACCATGCTAGATTGAAGTTGGAATAAACAGAGAGCTACACAAAACTTTACATTCTATATCTATAAAAGATATTTTCAAAAAAATACATGACTGATCTAACATTTCTGTGGGCGAGCAAACTCAAATTCTTAAAAATTGTTGGAATATGCTGATGACGGGGAAAAGATTACTTTTATTTACCATGATGAAACGTGGATAACACACAACAGACGCACGATACGAATGTGGTTGAAAAATTATGATAGGTGTACTAAGAATAGGAGATTGAGATCAGAACGTAAGAGATTCACAGTGCTTTATGCATGCTATTGTGGTGGTTCCCTATCGAGGTGTAACCCATTTTTAGACTAAAAAATTGACACCACAAAAATATGAGCAGCGAAGCTTTTCAAAAGTGATCTAACCAGCATTGGGGTAAATGTGGTATCGTTATGGATAATGCTCCTTCTCACTCAGTATTGTTAGAGAAGCGACCAGCTACTACTTCAAATAAAAAAACTCTGCAGGTCTGGCTATACACAAAAACAAAATTAATTTTGATAAAACGCTGAAAAACAACTTTGGGATCTAGTTAAAATCAATCTAAATAATTTAGACTAAAAAGTTTCTTAAGCAAAACAATATGCATGTTCTATAACTTCCTCCCTACCATTATATTAAAACTCTATTGAACCTATATAGGTACTCTGTAAAACCTATATAATAAGTTAATAATGTCAGCCCCAAATCCAAAAGAAAAGGTCAGAAAGGTTTGAGAGGCAGTGCTGAGCAACTGCGATGCTGATAAGTGGATACACTGCATTAAGCACTGTGATACTTTTATCAGAAGTGACTTGGTGAAATATATGGGAGAACATTGGTGGTTGACGTTTTTCCTGTGGTAATTTCGTAGCAAAGTCATCCGATTCTGATAAAAATTCGTATTTTTAATTAAGTTGACTCCTTCAGCTTTAATAAACAGACCTAGCAGAAGATCCAACAGCACAAGCATAACACAGTGTTGAAAAATGTGTAAATTCTCGGTTTATCTATGGTTTTGCATTAATCTATTTAGTTCTTTCTGGCATAATATATTATTGAAGTTTTCTAAACATTTGCCAAGATTTTTTTTTTTTATTTTGAAATATCAATCTGTTAACACTATGTACGATTTAATTTTATATAAGATTTGTAACTGGCATTTAGGTAGTTCTAATTACAATACTAGCAAAGTGATATATTACGAATATCAGCATAATAATGTCGATGCATACCTCCACAAATCTGTGATATAATAAATAAAAATACAAATAATTATTTTATGCTTTGATTACTTTATGACATTTCAAAATAGAATTAGTATAACTAGATTCCAGTAATGGAAACTCAAGCACAAGAACGTTTCCTGTATTCTAAAGTCTAATGTCTCGACTGGTTCATTGCCAACTAAACAGAATTTATTTATAAAATTCATACATATATAACAAATCCGAATCGGATATTTTTGGGATTTTTCCAGTTCCTAACAAAACTTAAATCACTGCCACGCCAAACTCAACACAATTGTGTATAAACAAAACACAGACTGACGAACAAAATAAGCGGATCTACTTGCTTATCAGCTAGAATTTACCAAGAGTAGTGATAATTACCCGCAATCATTTTGACAAATAACAACCCGAAAGTGCGTTGCTTAGAAATTTCTTGAAAGTAACCCACTTAAGGGATGTTATTTGTCAAAATAATTAGGATTTTTCACTGACCGCTGTGAATTCGGGGCGATCAGTTCTTAAATAAATTAATAATTTTATCGAAGCGAGGATCCATTTTTCTGACAAATTAATTTGGCACTTCATTGTTTACTTATCACAGGATACTACTGAATTTTGATTAGGTAGTTTCCATGGCGATTGAAAATCACCATAGGGTCGTGATCTGATTTGTCAAACTGAGACACGCGATCGAAAATAATTAAATTGGATTGGTCCTGTAATATAATGTAGAAGCTTATCAGCTATAATTAACGAAGGTCAGTGATAATTAAGCGCAATAATTTTAATAATTAACAACCTGAAAGTGCGTTGTCTAAAAATAACCCTCGGCTGCGGCTCGAGATATTTCTTAAAGGTAACGCACTTGAGGAATATTATTTATCAAAATTATAAGGATTTATCACTGGCCGCGGTGAATTCGGGAAGATAAATTCTTAAATTAATTAATAATTTTTACCGAACCGAGCATGCATTTTTCTAACAAATAAATTTTACACTTTATTATTTATTTATCATAGGATACTAGTGAATTTCAATTAGGTAGTTTCCATGGTGATTGAAAATCACCCTAAGGTCGTTTTCTCTTCGAGTGTGATTTGATTTGTCAAACTGACACACGTGATCGAACATAATCAAATTGGATTCGTCTGTAATATATGTAAGAACTTATCAGCTATAATTGAGCAATGGTAGTGATAATTACCTGCAATTACCAGAAATCACTTTACGCATTAATTCGTAGATTTTCTGATGACCGGACGAGGTTTGTCGACAATTGTCCGACCAACGCAATGGCAGCTGTCTATATTATCACTAATAATGTTGAGTGGTTCCAGTTGTTTAAAGATTTTTTTTCTTTCACGTTATCTGCATCGCCATCTTCAAGGAGGTTAAAAACTCGAACAATATTACGCCGCGAATAATATCCCAAGTTTGGTATCATTAGCGTCCATTTGTTTATATTTGTCATAATAGTGTTCACAATGCTGATAATGTTATTTGCATCACTAAAAACCATTTACTATTTTTGCAGTCTCCTGCCTTTCTTCTCTAGTTAGAACCATTTTACCACAAATTATGGAAAGCTAGTTATATTAGAAATAACAAGAACTAAATTCAAAATTTTAACTAGTTATGCTGATTTTTAAAATGGTGAAATGCAACTATTTAATAATTGCTCAAAGAAATCTGATTGAAAATTAGAAACGTCGTATAATATTTGATTAGTTTTGAATTTCTCTGAAGATGTAGTCAAAACATTGAAATTTTTGCAGAACTTAAGTTCAAGCTTTCAGATAATATTACTTATGTGTAACATTATAGCTTCAAACCTGTACTTCAAAGTCAAAAATTCTAAGTTCTTAAAATAAGAAAGTTGCCTTAAATAGTCGCTTAATGAATTTCATTATTAACTTAGCGTTCAACCTTAAAATAATAATTGTTTCTTTTTAATCTAAGAACCTTAAAAAACTTAAACAGGTTATTATGCTACTTCCAATAATAGTTATTTTTTCTGATTAAAGTAAATTTAAAATGTGCCGAAATTATTGATAGCAAATCATTTGTGCTGCACATAATTTCCCGTGACTGAGCGTGTAAAACTCCTTTTTCTTCAAACGGCAGTAAATATGGCATTATACTGCTGGATTGATGATGCTAAACTGTCACTTGACAAGCGGCAGATAATATTATCTGCCGCTAACGAGATCAAGTAATTTTCTTCGAATTTTGTTCACAAAGTTGTAAATAATTTGTTATAAAAACGTTTGAAGAAAAAATACTATATGTTATTCGGAGCAAAAGTATCTTTATGTGGCTCGGCTATACTTATCTGCCTCGCAAGCTCGTCCAGCCTCGCCACATAAAATATAACTTTTGCTATTAATAACATAATATACTATTGTTGCCAATATGCGCGGTATTCACCAGTTTCTCTAAAGAAAATTTAAGTATAATTGACACTGAGAACTTATATTAATGGTATTAGTAGAAAGGGGCTAGTTCTCCCCTCCACTTTTTATTTGATTCGCGGATTCGCGGTTTAATTCGCGGATTTATTCGCGGATTTCGCGGTTTTATTCGCGGATTGACCTAATTAATTTCGCGGTTTGATCTAATTAATTTCGCGGTTTGATCTAATTAATCACATATGAAGTTTGATATGTAATTTACATATGTGCTACTGAATAAATTACGCATTAGCTTCCGATTAAAATTACGCGGCGGCCATCTTGGATTTCTGGCGGGAATATTTGAAATTTGAATTTTTTTTCCGATTTTTTTTCTAAGTTCCATTATTTGAATTTTAAACTTCCCGGGCGCGAAGCTGCTGTCTCTCTCTTGCATTCACTCGCGGAAATATTTAAATTTAAAAAATCTATTTGCGGCGGACCCGAGTGGGAATCGAACCCTAGTTTTCTGGTTAACAGCCTTAGCACCTTACCGCTGTGCTATCGAGGTCTGTTGAACATATAGGAATTGAACAAGACGTCATTTCGCAGCTGTGCCGTCACACCGTTCGAGTTGAAACAAACTATTTTTCAAAAATTTATATTATGAGAATAGGGAATGTTTAACATATTGTGTTTACAGGCAGATGCAATTTTAAAAAATTGACTTTGTAACTAGTTTTGCTAGAAATAATTGTTTTTATAATTTGCAATATAGCCATTGTCCCAAGTTTCTGGTTAATTTCCATTCGCGCAGTGGTTAATTTCCATTCGACCGCAGAAAATTTGAAAAGCTATATGAAATAATTACTTTATTTTATAATTAAAACAGCGAAATCCGCGAATAAATCAGCGAACCCGCGATAATTACTTTTATTTTATATAGCGAAATCTGATTCATAAATTTGACCGTTGTAAACTTTTAAAACAGGTCGAGACATGTGTTTTGTTCATTTAAACAACCTTGGTGGCGAGGCTCCTTTGTTTGTTGCAGTGAAACGTAACGGTTTGCCCTCCAGCGCTTTCGCGAACCGCTTTCTCCTGCCTAAATCACTACAAGGCGAGCATACCTCGTTCATTCCGATCCATTCCTCACTTGAAGTCGCATCGTAGTGCAGGTGCCAGCTATCTTTTGAAAGCGTGAGTGTAAGTGCTACAGTGTGTGAATTGCTTTTTCATCTGCAACGATGAACACATCCGAGTTAACTGCCTACCAAATTCTTGATTATTTCAAGAACGGGCTATATACAAATGAGGAATTTGTTTTACTAGCCTTTAAAATAATTCAGCATAAACTAACTAACGAGGGCGTAGTTCTGGAACCGTCGTATTTTCATACTTATTTCGAATTGTGTCAAGCCGTCGGAAGAATTCGTGCCAAGCAGTCGTTTGCCTCCCTATCGGTAAGTAAAAATATATTTCCTATTTTTAGAAAATTATTAAATGTGCGAAAGTTTCCTACATTTTGCAGCAACAATTCTGAAAACCTATTAGTTTAAAACTCATTTGTCGTTAGTCGATTTAAAATAGCACATAGGTGTCGTTACTTAAATAATACTCATATAAATTACAATTTTGCAGGATGGAGCATCGACGTCGACGGGGCCTTCTGCTAAACGTGGCTTGGACGAAGATACGCGTCAATCGCCCCTGGTCATTTCATCGACAAATGTAAGTATACCCGACGTTTTTATATTTAAATCGGCCATTAGAAAATTTTGATTTATGCAGGCTAAAATAAAACCCGTTTGGGCCACACAAGTAATTTTACGGTGAAGTGATTGTAACATATTTCTTTTTTAATTTACAGCAAATGAATAATCCAAGGCCATCGACTTCGTCCGCCATGCTGGAGACCGTCCATGCTGGGCAGCAACGACCTACCCCAAGGACTTCTGCAATTGGCGATATGTTAGCACATGTAAGTTTTGCCGAACTATTTTTTAAATGTGCGAAAGTTTCTTACCTTTTGTAATAACAATTCTAAAACCTATTAGTTTAAAACTCATTTGTCGTTATCCGTTTCAAATCATCACATAGGTGTCGTTACTTAAATAATACTCATATAAATCACAAATTACAGGATGGGCCATCTACGTCTACTGGTTCTAATAAACGTTGTTTGGACGAAGATACGCGTCAATCGCCCCTGGTCATTTCATCGACAAATGTAAGTATACCCGACATTTTTATATTTAAATCGGCCATTAGAAAATTTTGATTCATGAAACTAAAATAAAACCCGTTTGGGCCACACAAGTAATTTTACGGTGAAGTGTTTCTAACATACTTCTTTTTTAATTTACAGCAAATGAATAACCCAAAGCCATCGACCTCTGCGGACATGTTGGTTCATGCAATACCCTCGTCTGTGAAGGGGCTTCAGTATATTACGTTGATGGGCGAAGGTCGCAAGATGATAAAGAAGTTTAACACTGAAGCTCTCACCTTGACCTTCAAATTCAATGAGATAGAGGCTGCGACGAGTAACCCTGTCATATGGCTTAATGTAAGTATAACTATAAAATATTGTGTATTGAAAACAACCACTCTAAATTTGCGTCGCAAGTTATTTATTGATTTTAAATGGCTTTATAGTTTATTTTTTAGTCACATGTTCTAAATTCATTGCTGTAGTTTTAGTTCGGTTTTACAAATTTTGAAATTGATATAGTTTAATTATTTCAAACATTTGCAACGTTATATACTCAGTTAATATTTTGAAATATGGTGAGCTAGACGTTTTAACTTATTGAAACTTTTATTTACAGAATGCATTCGATGAGATCATCACGCATATCACCAAGGGAGCAGCACCTTCTGATAAGATAGGTTTAGTTTTAAGAAATGACAATTTGGCCGATAAGCCCATAGGCATTTCTTTCCGCCGTGTTGACCAGCTCAACGCCGGTGTTGTAATGTCGACCTTGGAGAAAATTCTTCAATCCAACGCCAAGTTTTTTGCTCAAGATAAAATGACCTTGCATGTAAACCGAATCACTTTGCCTGTTGGATATGGAAAAACACGTATCAGAATGACTGGCGTTAGTTTTGAGGAATTTTCTCGAAGGAAACCGGGTATATTAACCGTTGTAAATAATGATAATTACTGTCTTGCCCGAGCTCTTATTCTAGCCAAAGCTTGGGTAGATAATGATCCAGATTTGCGCTCCTTCAAAGCAGGTCATCCAATCCTGACACAGAAATCGTATGAGCTTTGTGAAAATGTCGGTGTTAATCTAATCAATGGAGCAACACGCGAGCACTTGGAGCAATTCCAACTCTATCTAGCTAATTACACCATTGTCGTTTATAATTCGCGTATTGGCGCCAGTAAATATTACGAGGGGCCCAGGGAATCCACTAGAAAAGTATTAAATTTGTTATTGGAGGATCAACATTACAATGTGATAACCAGTTTAACTTCAGCTTTTACAACCAGTTATTTCTGCGAATTTTGTTTAACCCGCACCAATAATAAGCAGAGACACAAAAATTGCTCTTATATTTGCCCGTGTTGTCATTCAAAACCTCCCTGTAACCTATTTTTGGACCCAATCGCTTGCAATAATTGCCATAGGGATTTTCGTGGTCAGGAATGTTTTGACGAACATACAAAATCATTATGCAAAACTTTAAAAAGGTGTAGAGTATGTCTCACGACATACTGGCAAAACAACAAGAAAGGTCATACGTGCGGTGTAAAATATTGCCATACCTGCGCGAAAGAAATGCCAACCCGACATTTATGTTATATGGCAAAGAAAAAGAGTCCTAAATTGTCTAAAAAGTTTATTTTCGTTTTTTATGATTTTGAGGCAAGACAGGAGACAGCTTTGGAAGGTTTAGATAATGTTTTTGTTCACGAACCAAATTTATGTGTCGCGCAAAATGTATGCAATTCTTGTATTAATCTTGGCGATATCGAGCAGTCTTGCAGAATTTGCGGCCCCCGTCAGCATGTGTTTAAAAATAATCCCGTTCAAAGTTTGCTAGAATATATTTCTAAATTATCCAATATCGCATATTGTAAAGCATCAGAAAAAGTGGGCCCCGAAAATTATTGCCACCGGTACAAAATTAATGTGCATCACCTGTCCCAATGTTAAATTTATAGACTCTTTAAATTTTTTGCCTGTAGCATTAGCTAAGCTGCCCAAAACATTTAATTTTGAAGCTACAAAAGGATACTTTCCCCATTTATTTAACAAGTTAGAGAATCAAAATTATGTTGGAGTATTGCCCCCCACACATTACTATATGGCTGATGAAATGTCTCCTATGGATCGAACAACTTTCCTTGCGTGGTATAATTCGGAAATTGCACAGAATGTAGTATTTGACATGCAAGAAGCAATAGTCAAATACTGTATTCAAGATGTCGATATATTGCGCAAGGCTTGTATACAGTTTTGGACACGTTATAACAAAGAAAATGGAGTAGACCCTTTTAGAGAGTGCAGTACAATAGCCGGCTGTTGCAGTTTAGTTTACAGGCGAAATTTTTTGAAAGAAAACACTATAGCAATTATTCCACCAGGCGGATACAGGTTAGGGGATAGGCAGTCGACGATTGCAATTAAATGGCTTTTATGGGTAGGACACGAGCAAGGTATCGCCATTCAACATGCCGGTAATAATAGAGAAGTTCGATTGCCTGAAGGTCTTTTGGTAGATGGTTTTTGTGCAGAAACGAACACTGTTTATAATTTTCACGGTTGCTATTTCCACGGTTGTGAGCAATGCTACCCTGACCAAACCGTCGATTTAGCAAACGTGAAAAATGATACAATGTTTGTTCGTCGCGAGGCAACAGAAGCATCTGCATCGAGGATTAGAAGGGCTGGTTATACGCTTGTAGAAATGTGGGAATGCGAATTTAATTTATTTTTGAAATATAATCATAATGCAGCTAATTTTGTAAACAATCACGACATTATTAGAAATACACCGTTAAATCCGCGAGATAGTTTTTTCGGTGGGCGTACTAATGCTGTAAAACTTCATTATAAATGCCAGGAAAACGAGCAGATAAAATATTTCGATGTTTGTAGTCTTTATCCTTTCGTTAATAAATATGGCAAGTATCCTGTAGGCCATCCTAAAGTATACGTTGGTGATGCGGAGTGTAGGCAACTTCCTTTCGATTCAATCGAGGGTTTAATTAAATGCACTGTATTGCCGCCTCAAAATCTTTATCATCCAGTTTTACCCCTCCGAATGCACGGCAAATTAATGTTTGTGTTATGCAGGTTATGTGCCGAAACCAGCTTCCCTGGTGACTGCATCCATGCAGAAGCCTCGCGCAAGTTTACCGGTACATATGTGTCCGATGAATTAAAAAAAGCTGTTGAACTGGGATACCGTGTGCTCGAGTTTCATGAAATATGGGCGTACGATATTGTGCAATATAACAGGGCAACTAAAACAGGCGGTCTATTTTCGGGATATGTCGATAATTCTTTAAAATCGAAACAAGAATGTAGTGGGTGGCCTGCTTGGTGCACTGATGAAAACACTAAGGACCAATATTTATCAGAATATTTAGAAAGAGAAGGCGTAACCTTAGAAAAGGATAAAATTTGTTTGAACCCCGGCATGCGTTACAGTTCGAAATTAAATTTAAATGCATTCTGGGGCAAATTTGGACAAAGGGAGAATTTGATGCAGACAAGTATTCTTTCAGATTCCTATGACTTTTTTAAAATGCTAACTGATCCTTCAATACAGGTTCATTCAATCATGATAGTCGATGAGGAGGTGATAATTGTAATCTGGGATAGACCTGAGGAGGGAATAGTTTCACTCAAAACGGTCAATGTTGTATTGGCTGCATACACCACGGCCAATGCAAGACTTGAATTATATAAATATTTGGAACAATTAGGGGAGCGCGTTTTGTATTTTGATACCGATTCCATATTGCTGACCCAAAAGCCTGGTGAATGGGTACCTCCTGTGGGCGATTTTTTGGGGGATATGACGGACGAGATGAGGGAATATGGGCCAGGTAGCTTTATTACGGAATTTGTTAGCGGAGGGCCAAAAAACTATGCATTTAAGGTTTTCTCGACCAATAAAAACGCTTACGAATTTGTATGTAAAGTAAAAGGCATAACTTTAAACTACAAAAATGCAGAAAAAGTAAATTTTGATACCCTTAAGAGCATGGTTCTTGACAATGCCGCCGCGACGTATGTAGAGACCGACCGGAAAATTGCCCGTACAGGGATGTATCAAGTCATATCTAAGCCCGAAAAGAAAATTTATAGGGTTCAGTATACTAAACGTAGGCGTGTTGAAGATAGTTATGACACATTACCTTATGGGTTTAAAGCAGACTAGTGTCTATATTGCGTATAGTTTCGTTCTTTTTATAATCAACTGTTTTTATAACAATATTTTATATTTTGTATTGTCTTTTTTTTAACTTTTATGAGTGTCTATATTGCGTATAGTTTCGTTATTTTTATAATCAACTGTTTTTATAACAATATTTTATATTTTGTAATGTCTTTTTTTAACTTTTATGATGTTTTTATGCAACAACTTATTGCACTTGTAGCCACATATTTTTGTAAAACAAAAGTATTTAAACTAATTTTTGATTTATGCATTATGTTTACATGTAATTGCTTATTTGTTCGTACGTATTTTCGACGTATGGTTAGTGTTCACATTTCATAAGACCCGCTTTGTGGCAATTGGTTTCATAATATTTAATTTCAATCATTTTAGAAAACTAACCACGACTGTCGCAAAACGTACATTAAATATTGCACTTATTGTTACATGCCCCAATTTGCGCTAACTTTAACTGCATGTTAGATTTTAATTGCATGTTAGTTTTATTTGCATGTTAGTTTTATTTTGCATGCTAGGTTTAAGAGGCTGTTAATTTTTGTAAATAAAACAACCGAATATTGTAAATACATTTATTAAATATTTTGTGTGTAATAAAAATATGTTTAATTACAAACTATTTGTGTTTTTATTTTCTAAATAACATTAAACAAGTTTATTAAGGTGAAGTATTGGATATATAGTGCTTTTACATATGTGTCATTAGAAACTAAATTATCAGAGAAATTACCTATGAAATCTAGCATAGATGCACCATTCATTTTAAAATATAGATACATTAAACAGTATATGCCGCAAACGTTAGAGCTAAAATCTTGCAAAATTTTTGGATTATGAGACCAACTGATTGAGTTTTGTTGTAAAAATTTTAAATGATAACCGCTTGGGGGTCTGCCGTATGAATCAAAGTACTCCCCATATCCATATTGATCTATATACATAGCATTCCAATGTTGTCCAGGTCGGTTTGCTGGATCTGTGTTGACGATGATTGCCACAGGTCTTGCAATTCTTGTAGGGAGTTGATCAGAAGCAAAAACATAGCGTTTCACATTCAACAGACTCGGGATTGTTTGCAATATTTTCTGAACTTCCAGTGTGTATTCATGGCGCCACCAATCGGTCAAAATTAGTATGTTTTCCAATGCACACACAGGCGAACGGATGTTGTGATTAAGACAGCGTACGGCAGCAGTCCTTTTTCGCAAAACTTTTAAAGACGGACACTCGAAATCCTCCAAATTTACGACGATTTTATTCAGAAAACTTAGAACCTCCTTCTTTTCTTGGCCCTTAACGTACACTTTTTCAAATTTTTTGAGAACTCGTGCTAGCTCGGTTTCAAATTCATCAAAATGTATAGTACCCGAATTCCAAGCTAGACCGTGGTGTCTATGCTCCAGATAGTGTATGCCTTTTTTAACGAAATAGGGCAGAGTGTCATATTTTGCAGGAGGTTTTAAAACGAAAATTGCTAACTGGTTGCCATCTGCTGAAATAACAGCCACTTCTTTCGGTATAAACTGCTTCTTCTCACCACGGAACCCTTGCAGATCTACGAAGGCACTGTCCATACTGACGAAATGTTTGAGCATGACTAAATTTTAAAAAACTGTTGTTGGTTTTTAACTACTAAAATCCACCAGCACATTTCTGTGTTTGTCAATTTCTACGACGTTATCGAACTCTGCATAAACTAGACAATTAATAGTTTCTTCTAACGCGTTTTGAAAACCCACCTCTAAACGTAGAGCGCCATTTTTAAGAAGGTTCCAGTGTGTTGTTGCATTTGCAGCCAGATCGGGGGTGAAATCAAAAGCAAATAGACAGTAGCCATAAGGGTAATCTTCACGTTTTATAGCGTTGCCTTCATTGAGGAAGTGTATACCGCTACCCGAGAATAGTGTGTGATATGCTTGAACGTACATGCCATTCTTAGAGAAATCAGGCTGTAGAGGTTTTGAAGGAATTTGTTGACCGTCGATGTATAGGGAGAAATAATTGATTTTGTAGTTATTAAAATTGAAAGGGTTTGCTGCATAATGGCCGTTAAATGCTTTATTCGATACAAAACCTACAATGCATCGTTTTGGTAATTGCCCCAGAAAAATATTATCTAAAGATTTTCTTTGCACACCAGCCGGAATAGTTAACACTTTAACATCGGATCTTGTAATGGGGTATTTAGCAGGCGCAGTCGCCAAAGCTTTGGTATGCGCTAGTAAAATAGACGGGTTTATTTTTATTTTTCTCACTAGTAAGCTGGCATCACTAATTTTCACTTTGAATGTAGATCCTTCGTCTGCCATTAAATTGAACGAATCTCGGGATCTGATAAATTTGACTTTCATTTCAACTCCGTTTATAAGAAATTTTTCTTGATTGAATAAATCGGAATGCACATGTCCCATCATTTCGACTTGCTTACTTGCAGCAGTAAAAAATTTCCGCTTTACAAATCCTTCATTATGCGTAGTGATGTCATCCATGTTATTGGCTGTGTCGTTGTACCATAGTGTGCATGTTAAATGGGTTGATTTAGCACCATTGCCGTAATTCAGCAGAGTTTCAATGTATGAACGGTATGCGTATGTATTGTTTGGCGGGCTCACAAGCTTCTGATTCAAATACACCTCAACTTGATTAAACATAGAGTGCATCCAATTATTAACAGGGCCTACAACCTCTTTGTCGGTTAATGGTGTATCATCTTGTTTAACAATTTTAGCAGTAATGTATAACATGGTCTGACTTAAATCGATATAATCGTTACCGTTTCCAGGCACAATAAATTCAATCGGTGCATCGTCATTAAGCGAGGAAAGCGGTTTGTAAAAAATCCATTGTCCATTTTCGATACTGGTTTGAGTTGCGGGCAGAGCGAACAAATCTAACTCTGATTTAACACACTCACAAGACTGCGCATGCAAAAACGCCATTGTGAAAACTACTTGCTGGTGAAGATATCGGCGTATGCGGGTTTGACCAGCTTCTGCTTAGCGTTTTTTCTTGTAGACTGATTGTAATTCAGAGTGCGTTGCCTTTTATATCCCGATCCTTCCATTAGAGTATCTATTTTTCTGTCGGCTTTACGTTTGAGATTCTTTCCAGCCTCCTGTACACGGTTATGGAACGCTTCTTTTAGCGGTCGACTTTCACTAACATCTCCTAAAATGTTAGCGCCTGTCCTTAAAGCTTTCTTTCCAACAACTTTAGCACCGGTTTTAAAAAGAGGCAGGATACTACGAAATATTCCTCCTAAAAAGCTTCCGATACCATGACCTCTCTGGTAGGCTGCTCCTCTGTAGATAGCTCCAACGCCTTGACCTGCCTGATTGGTGTAGTATTGTTGGTAAGGACAATCCATAGCAGCTACTGTATCCTCTTAAAGTGTAGTTTTAAACTCAACGTTCCAAACTCGAATGGCATCACACCCGACGTTTCGGTCCTTATATTTATCTCGATATTCTCAAATTCCCTCTTCATGACATTTATATAATGAGTCGGCGAAAATATGGCGTCTTTGTGGCAACCGTAATTATAATTATCAGAGGTCACGTTAACAATACGAAGAAGCGGAGCCAAGACATCTCCTACAAGCTGTGGTTCCACAATATCGCAGTAAATAAACATTTGTGATGGTAAACCAACCCAGATATTTGCGGGGTGGCTTGGTACAGGTGCTTCAGCTATATTTATATCAGGTTTATAACCAAGTTGTAAGGCCAGAGGTTGTGAAAATCCTAGCATTTTCAATGACGACGTTTTAATTTCAAGAGACACGCGTTTTGTTACTCTATTATATTGAAAATTCAGCAACTTTTCTAATAACCTGTGATTGTTAATTTCGGCTGTAATATGTTCAATGTTTTCATAATTGCCGGGCTGAATACAGATTACGTGCCATCCATCGCTACCATAGTACATTTGTTCTCTATCACTTTTAAAATATGAATTAGCGTTTTGCAATACTTTTTTCAACTCAGTATACGTTTCTTCTCCGGCTTGCACTTAAGGTATTTCTGTGCGATAATAGACTAGATTTTCTGTATCTGTCACGGCCAAAAAGGAGCATGGATATTGCACTTCCGCAATACCTGTAACCCATTGCCCCGGTAACCTTATTCGTTTAGGGAGCTGCGTTATGAATTGTGCTGTGGTGTTATTTGGAAAATAGCTCATAGAACTATTGCTAAGTAATGTTAGATAAAATTCTTCATCTGTATTCATAGTTGCTGAAGATTAGCTGCAGGAATCCAAGAGTTGAACTTGTCGTTATAATTTCGCCACTTTACAAAGTACTCTTTGCGCTGACCGTGTCCTCTTTCTTTTAACACTTGTTCGACTTTAAACAAAGCGTTATCATCCAAAGTCACTGGCTGTAATTCCTCTTCATAAAAGACGCCCTCTATCGTATCGTTGCTTAAATCAACTATTTCGTACACAGGTGGTTTTCTAAGAATCACTTTTTTAATTATAAACACTTCGCCGCTCCAATTAGTTTCATATCCTTTCTCGAATGCGTCCTTCGTTCTACTAATTCTTACATGTTGGTTCACTTTATATTTAGGCTTCCTGTCGACTCCCATCCCCTTTCTGTACAGATTGTTCCACACTTCCAGTATATTACCATCATTTACTGCGGAGGGTGCCATCTTGATGCTTGAATGATAGCGGTTGTTATACGAAGTCAGTAAATTTTGTAATACGTCTATGTATTTGTATGAATTAGAGTATGTGAAATAGCGCCACATTCTGGTTTTTAATGTTCTATTGAAACGCTCAATGACTGATGCTTTAACATCGGGGTTTTGCGTCACATAAAACGTGATATCGTGTTGTTTGAAAAAATTCTGTACGGCTCTAGCAACAAATTCTTTGCCTTTATCGGTTTGTAAATTTATGGGCGTGTTACCCACTTCAGCAAATATTTCACGAAATGCGTTTATTACTGAAGTAGCCGTTTTAGATTTCAGGGGTCTCGCCCATGCCATTTTACTAAACACATCAATTACGGTTAGAATAAAATTATATCCGTCGTTGTGGGGCGCTAAACTACGCATGTCGCAGAGATCAGCCTGCCATAATTCGAAAATGTTGCTAACAATGTACTTGTTTCTAGGGAATTTTTTTCTTGCAGTTTTGTGAATAGTATAGGCGTCCTGTGTCTTTAGCCAATCCTTTACTTCACCACTGGGGTGACTATTTTTCACGGAAGAAATTAATGAGTTTGCGCCTGCGAAGCCTGAAGGGTGAGCACCGTCATAATAGATGGCGTCCAAATTCATTCTGCTATGTTAAAGTTTAAGACGCTCCCAGGCAGAAATACCCTTTATTTTCGATATCGATCTTTGCGTTGTTTTCGGTGTTTTTCGCGATGAACCCTCTTGCTTGGACGCTGTTGCAGTCGCTATTAACGTTAATTTAGGATCGACGTCACTCTCCACATCTGATTTACTCACGTCTGGTAGATTTTGACGTTTAGGATCCCCAAATAGCACTTGAGGTACATTGTTCTCTTTAATGTAATCGAGGAACTTGTGTCGGCCTGGCGGATTTGTAGTTTTCTTAGGTCTTAGAACATCATGCATTAAATCAATAATGTTGGAGGACGGTAAATTTCACCTTTTATGCTGACTGTTCCCTTGCCGTCCCACTCCACTTCATCTGACATTCTTAGAAGTCGTAAAAAGGCTTCACCGTTTTTCTTAAAAGTATTAGGGAGCGTCGATAAAATATATGCATCTGAAATACCACTGTTGTTCGATTCTATAGGTATCTTGATTGATTGCCTCGTTTGATCCGCAAAATGAAGATACCTTTGTAAAACCTGATTGTACTGGATCCATTTATCGTGATCGGTTAATTTAGACGATAAAACCTTTTGCATTTCGTCATCAAGCTGGGATAATATATTTTGCTCTGATTTCTCTGTATCTTTAAAACGATGCATGAATTCTGGCGGTACAATCATCATTTTTCGGGTATTTTCCATCTTATTTGAAAATAGAGCTCAATACACCAGTAATTAATGGAGCTAATATCAGTGGTAGGAAAGCGCCACCCTTCTGTATTAGTATTTGACGCTTCTTTTTTATAGACTCTCCAGGCTTGACTAAACTCCTAAGAACAGCTTTATGCTTCGAGATCGTTGATTTTTGATTAGTCGATAAAGGTATTTTTCCTTTTAAGGTATTATGCACACACTCGCAGATACAATGAATTTGTTTATTGCCTACGGCTTTTAATAATGCGGTTCGCTCCTTTGGTCCGAGTTTATGTAGAGCACGCAACAACTCCGAATTTCTAATTACTGTTCGAGACATCACTAGTGAATGAGAGTAAACTGGTTAGTGTACGAGCTTTTATACCCCTTTTTCGGCATATAAATATAGCACGCCCCATCTTGGCGAAAAATCGATGTTCTATACCTCGCTATATCAGGTGTACTTTGCTTTAAGTCGAATAACAAATACCCGTGTGGCCTAGCTGTTGCGTCCTCGTATGCTTCTTGAAGGAATCGAGGATTTTCGGGACATATCTGTCTGGTTAAGTGCTTTATTTGAGCTCTATCTCGCGGATTTTTGAAAAGAATAATGTAATGGGCATTTAGGGAAATATCCCGCTGTCCTTTTCCTTGGTGAAAAATGTTTTGCGTAATAAAAAAAACACTGAGATTGTGGTGATGGCTCCCCTTGGTGAATATGTCTACGACTGAGCTATTTGTTTCCCTCATTAAATCGTCGATTATTAAAAGTTTGGGTTCGGACCCCTCAAAAGATGTCATGTCTGGCAGACCTTGTTGAAATTCGACTAAAGATTTTAAATCTTCGTACAATTTTTGCCACTCGCCATAACACCAAATAACTTTAGCGAAATTTACAGTGCAGAGTTTTTTCATATTTTTCAAGAAATTTATTACAAAAAACGATTTGCCCGATCCTGAGGGGCCTGCTATGATAGCAGAAAACGGATGTGAAAACTGATGTTCCATTTTTATGCAGTGGGCGATTATTACAGTAGGACCGTCGTGAATAAACTAACTTAAAAAATCAACACGCTCATAATAAATACATTAAAAATATGGTAAGTGCGGGAATCGAACCCACGACCTCTTTCGAGATCAGATCTTAAGTCTGACGCCTTAACCACTCGGCCAACCTACCGCATGTATAAACTAACACTCGCAGCATAATTAAAAAGAAATACAGTTTAAAACATTCTTTATTTACATTTTCATACAATATTTCATATAAACTAGGACATGTACGGTTTCATGCGCTCATCTGCATCAATCAACTTCTGCAGTTCTATAATAACATACATTTTAAATTTGAACACAAGTTCCCACAATAAAATATCGTTAGCGAAAGTCCAGCGCAGAGTATTAAAAATGGTTGAATCATCAAGACACAAATTTTCTGCATGTATTACTTTGTCAACGATCACTTCACCAAAATTTTGGAAATTGCACTTTACACGTTTCAAGTCATTTATTTTCACAACCATCAAGTTGTACATCGGCAATAAATTTGATAGTGTTTCATACGTTACGTAAAGAGTAAACCTGTTCTCGGGGTCCTTTGTAATAATCCTGCAGGTATCATTGTTCACGTACTCCACTGTGTGCTCGGTTAATTCACATCTGAAAGTCCCCTGCTTGGCCATCACAAACATGTTCGGTAGCGCTTCCACAAAAGTCATGAACGACTCGGCTGTGAATGAAACACCTGCTCCAATGTCGGTCTTCAAAATTCTTGCAACAGGCGAAAATTGTTTATAAGGATCCAGTCCCAAATGAACAACCTTGCTGGCGCTATTGTTTAAAGGCACAGTGTGGTCGCATAATAACCGTTTCTTTTCCCGTCGGGTTTGGCGGATCTCAGGCGTCACGATCGGTGTTACGTCATAGGAAGGCATCGTCTCCTCAATGAACACCCGCAGGTCCTCCTCGGTGGCATCTAGACGTGGTGAATACCCCTTGGCCTCCACGTTCATGGCTGGAGGCTGTGGCGGTGCACCGTGTTGTTTTTTATTTAAAAGATGCGTTTTCTTACTTGTTTTTTCTGCTGTCGGTCTCCTGGTGTAGGGGCCTGGTTTTTCTTGGCACTTATTAACACTTCGAGGATCCATCTTAGGTAAAACTTGTGGTGTTGACACGACGACTAGGAGTGAAGCAATTCGATGCGCTATTGAGTCCGCAGCCACTTTTATGAAGGTACGAAAAACATTACGTCAGAGTCACCCCACTCTCGAGCCGGAGCATGTCGGTACCTGCGTCTTACAGTGCAGCCTCCGACGGACAAAGCAAATATGTTACCAAGGTTGAACAAAGAGCGACCAGTCTCGACCTGTTTTAAAAAGGGAACTTAGAAAAAATCGCGTAATTTAACCAGAAGCTATTGCGTAATATTATAATGCGTTTTGAATAAAGTAATGTAGTGATTTCGCTATATAAAATAAGTTCGCTGATTTATTCGCGGATTTCGCTGTTTTAATTATAAAATAAAGTAATTATTTCATATAGCTTTTCAAATTTTCTGCGGTCGAATGGAAATTAACCACTGCGCGAATGGAAATTAACCAGAAACTTGGGACAATGGCTATATTGCAAATTATAAAAACAATTATTTCTAGCAAAACTAGTTACAAAGTCAATTTTTTAAAATTGCATCTGTGTGTAAACACAATATGTTAAACATTCCCTATTCTCATAATATAAATTTTTGAAAAATAGTTTGTTTCAACTCGAACGGTGTGACGGCACAGCTGCGAAATGACGTCTTGTTCAATTCCTATATGTTCAACAGACCTCGATAGCACAGCGGTAAGGTGCTAAGGCTGTTAACCAGAAAACTAGGGTTCGATTCCCACTCGGGTCCGCCGCAAATAGATTTTTTAAATTTAAATATTTCCGCGAGTGAATGCAAGAGAGAGACAGCAGCTTCGCGCCCGGGAAGTTTAAAATTCAAATAATGGAACTTTGAAAAAAAATCGGAAAAAAATTCAAATTTCAAATATTCCCGCCAGAAATCCAAGATGGCCGCCGCGTAATTTTAATCGGAAGCTAATGCGTAATTTATTCAGTAGCACATATGTAAATTACATATCAAACTTTATATGTGATTAATTAGATCAAACCGCGAAATTAATTAGATCAAACCGCGAAATTAATTAGGTCAATCCGCGAATAAAACCGCGAAATCCGCGAATAAATCCGCGAATTAAACCGCGAATCCGCGAATCAAATAAAAAGTGGAGGGGAGAACTAGCCCCTTTCTACTGGTATTAACTAAATAGTTTTATGTTTTCGCCTCGAAATCTAAATTTAGGGATATCTACGCACATATTTGATATTATGTTTGTATACTATGTTTTGCTACTATATATTTATATTGTTAATCTCAGTATTTATATTTATGTAGATATGTTTTGCTCGAAAGCAAGAGTAATATTCAGCCATAATTATTATGGGTTGTTTAGATTTAACGTATGTCTTTCAAGTTTTAAGTGTCCTAGAATTTACAACTTTATTAGCTTAGGTAATCCTTTAGGAACACAGCAGTTGTTCGCTATCAGAGCCGGGCGGTAATTAATTAGTTTGTAATTAAATTACTAATTAAATTACTTTTTGTTGATTTTCCTTGGAATTGCATTACTTTTCAAAATAGGTTATTGTAGTTGATAATTGCAGTTGTTGTTAAAAATTACTTGACAATTACTTTTTGAAAGTAATTAATTACTACATTCACTTACCCACTTACTTTTGAGTAAATAAATTACTCTAAAATGTCTAAATTACTCTAGAAGTATTTGATTTACTTGTGGTAGATGAAATTACTCAGGTAATTAAATTACTTTCTAATAATTTAATTAATAAATTACTGACCGCAATTGCGTATTAAATCTACACACTGCAAAAAATAAGGTACTTTCTTATTATTGCAATGACTTCACGTTTCTGTACCATAAGTATTTAATTCAATTGCCCTGCTCTGCTAGCTGTGAGTATTTATTTCTTATTTAAAAATTAATTTCAAATGATTTCTCTTTTAAAAATAATTATTGCCATGAAAACTCAATCATCAGGGTTAGGTTCTTTTATCTAGTTGTCTTATATTTGACTTGTCATATTTAGAATAAATTTCAATTGTCAAATGACCTTAAATGTCACTTATCTTGAATGAATTCAAAATAATTCTTCTACTTGTAATCAGATACGACCAACGTACACTGTTTTCAATATTATTATGATGTATGACTTTCTCTATCGTTTATAGTAAGTAATAACTCTTTTAATTATTGCAAGTAATAAATATTGTTCATCTACTTCATTTTTATTCTAGACTAAACTACTAACCAACCTTATTGACTCTACTAATTGCACATCCAGCACCACAGATCCCCTTGTACAACTAATCACCACACGAACACGTCCAACTGCAATTAACTCCTTTTACCAAGACTGCACCTATCTACTTTTATATTACTCCTTCACAACCCTCTTCTGCCAGTAAACTATCCTTGATGTACTCCAACTAATATTACTTCTATTCAGGTTTAATTGTCACGATGATCTTTCCTCTGCATGAAAATGAAATATCCAAATACCACCAATCACTCAGAATGATTCCCAGGAAAATACATCAGTCCTTCATCACGGCTCCTACACTCGCAGTAATCCACACCAGTCAAATCCTTTTCACTCCTTCCCATAAACTGTTATCAGTTCCAATAAAGCAGCTCAATCCAAATCTATTCAAATACTGTAGTTTTCTGGTTATTTCTATCTAATTAACTGTATTGCACAATCTCTTCACCGATTATGTACTTGTATCACTTCAAAATTACTTTCTCATATTTTTGTACCACGTAGATTTGTTAAAAGCCCTGTTATTTGTATACCACCAAAATATTTATACAAATAAGGCATAATTTCAAATTTTTTATTATATCAAAAAGGAGTTTTCACAATTCTGTATACATTTTATGAGTTTGTTATTCTTCATCCAAAAACAACTCTCCTAACTACCGTATTTTCATTATTGATGCTTACTATATTAAAATATACATTTGATACCTACATACTTTGTTATCTTTTAATATTTTAATTTGGTCTGTCGTATCTGATATCAGTAGTAAATAACTTCCATCTTTTAACATCTTACTTTATAAATTAAACTATATGAAATTTATTCTTTCCATTCTCATTTCTTAAAATATAATCTCTATTTAAAATTTAATTCAAATAACCTTTTATATTCTAAACTTTTGCAAAGACTGACTACAATGCTTTACCAAATTCTTTTATCGTATTAATTATCAAACTATATCCACTCTTATGATATCATAACATTATATTACATGATGCAACAGGGTATTCAGGGAACAATATAAGGATAATTTATGATTCCTATGACTAGTCGGATAACAATTAATTTTGTGCAACATTTACAATTCGAACTATATGTATCAGTGTAGCTTGCTAATAATTATTATGTAAAAAGTTAAAAAAATATGTCTGCGGTAAGTTCAGATTACAGATTATAGTACGGTAAATCTATAATTTAATGGTGTTCATAGCAATTAACCATTAGCTTCATTAAACGACGGTGATTTATAATAATTACTTATTAATTTCAATTTGTTTGTTTGAAACGATGTACTAGTACAAAGCTTTTGAAATACTACTAAATACAAATACATGACAACAATTTCTATTCAAAGTAATTGAAAAAGTAATTTATGTTGCGCAATTACAATTACTAACTGAATTACTATTTTATTTGAGTATTTGAAATCTCTGGTAAGTCAATTACTTTATTGGGCGGTAATTAATAATTAGTAATTAATTATCTTTTTAAAGTAATTTCCCCAGCTTTGTTCGCTATGTACTATGCAAAAAAAAAACTGGGACGGTTAGCACGGTCTGTTGTGAATGTGACTGCCTTAATATATACAGTTGCTAGGTATTTCTAACCTAACCTTCAAATTGTTTAGACGTTGTTATGAATATAATAAATGCAATTTATTGTTCAATGCCTCGTCTTAGCTAATCAAATTATGATAAAATCTCTATCAAGAGTTGTCTCAGTTTTTTTTGTCTTGCATAGTACTCCAGATACTAAATTTTCATCTTTGCGATGTTCTTTAATTTCACAATATTTATAACAAAGGTAGATTTTAATTATAATGGGAAATAGTCCACGCAATGGGTAGTTTTACCACGCAAAAGGTCGTAACCAAATGAAATTTGGTGGGATCGTAAAATGTACTGTCCGATAACAAACTAACAAGTTATCAGGTGCTGAATTAATGCAAACAGTTATCTTTCTCGCCCAAATAAAAATCAAAAAGTTATAGTAGGCATTCTTTAATTAACGAAATTTATTAGCAATTATTATGTTATTAAATCGTAGTGTATATTCAGAAAAATCATAATTTGTATTATTTCATTTATCGCAAGTAATAGATGTGTTTCGGAGAAAAATATAATTTTGATGATGAGGTTTCCCAATACCAAACGAGTTACAAATTGGTTTTAATGATATCGTTAAAATTTGAATTGTGTGCTAATAATAATTATAAATTGAAATAAAAGGGTCGCTTTGTAAAAGTACCTGATCTGCCTGGTGCTCAGTTCGCCGGTCTACATTTATTACATCGAAGAGCTTGGTGCTCAATTGGCGTGGACTCGTCCTGATCATAACTCTGAGTTTTCGACCTTGGGCGAAGACCGCTCGCGCCGCCATCTTGGATAGATAGCGACCAAAATCAGTTTTTTGTAAATATCTCCGTTCCTATTGGTCCTACAAAAAAAAGTAAAGTTATGAATTGAAGAGCATAAAATTGTACATAAAATATGTTCTATTTTTTTTTCGTCAGACCAATAGTTTTTCAGATATAGCGCGGCAAACGGGAGCGAGTAATGGTAATGTAGCGGTGAAGCAGACGTGTCCGTACAAAATATTATGCAGAAAACTGTGCAAATGCATTTGATAATAATAGATATTCATGTGGAAATTACTTTGCACGTATCACTTAGCTCACATTTAAGCAGACAGATGCAGAAAAAACGCTCCACCGCTACATTACCATTATTTTCTTGCGTTTGGCGCGCTGTATCTTGAAAATTATTGGCTCTTCAATTTATTATTTCACTTTTTTTCGTAGGACCAATAGAAACGAAGGAATTTTAAAAAAACTGATTTTGACCGCCATCTCTTCAATATCGGATTTATTAATCTTAAAATAAGCTTCACCACAGATATTGTTTAACTCCACTTACTGTACTTACTACTTACTAAACTTATTTTTATTTGTTTTATGTTTTTCTTAAGTTGTTTAAATAAAACGTTATATCTATTGTGCTTTATTGCTTGACAGTTCTTGAAATCTGCCGCTTCCAAAAAAATATAATGTGTTGGGTTATTGCACATGTCAAAGCTCTTCTATTTCTTCTCGATTATGATATAATTGTATTTATGAAGATCTTTGCTCTATTTTGACGAATTGAAACATTTTTACTTGCTTTTACAATAAAGAAATTATTGGATTCACCCCAAAAATTAGAAATTTAGTTTTCAACAGATCTTCCAATTTTAGTGTATGTGTCTGTATGTGTGTTAACAAAATTAACAGAGGTATGAGGTTGAAACTAAACTAAACGCTTTGATAAGAGCGTCTCATACCTAATAATATTCAATGTTTGTTTTTAATACTATATCTTAGGGTTTTTCTGCATTAAATAATATAATTTCGCAAGCTTGTGTTCATTCTGGTGTCACAAGACATTTTTTACGTTGTTTCTTTAAGGAAATCTTGGTACATGCGAAACCATCCCAAACAGATCGCTATCTAATATTGTATCTTAGCTTTCTTCCTTTTTCTATTTAACGAATAAAATATAATTTGGGGCATCACAAACAAAATTGACATTTTGCAGATATGAGGTTTCGTCATTCGTCAGACGATATGGAACTACAATTACAACAATTTTATTTAAAAAAGCTATTGCTAAGAAGTATGAAGGAGGCTTTTCCATTGTTACATCTTAAGCTCATCTCGCGACCTTTGGGAACTTGAGGCCAAACCGAAGGCCCTAACGGGAAATCTGGGTAGGCATTCCGGATAAACGCCTGTCGTGCAGAGCACCAGCGAACAATATAATAAGCAGGGTAATAAAGCAAAATCTGTTCGTCCGCATATTCCAAAGTCAACCGGTTGTAAATCTGACAATAGTTTACTGCCGCCTGTAAACCGGAGAAAGTCGAAGAAGTACATTTCGCTGTCCGGATAAAGGCCTGCAGTTTTTGGGATAATTAAGCTATTCCGATCGGACACGCCTCGCCGGGCGGCTGTAAACCACAGATGGTTACATTTGTCACAACACAGTTTGTTGCTTGCAAGAAGCGCGTTTAGTGCGTTCGCGTTCTTCCCGCTGAATGCGATTTCACGCCGGTACTTTGACTCGCAAATCCCGGTTATTATGTATAGGGCTGTTAGGAGTATTAGGCTTCTCCTCCATGGCTGATGGAAATGTCGAAGCAGAAACGCGATCGAACAGAATTAACACCGTTAAAACGCACATCGTGGCTATCTTGCACGTGTTGCGGCAACGCCTTCAGCGAGCTGTGAAGCACACGGTAGCAATCACAGCCTCCACATGGGGCCCCCATTCTCTCCATTCCCCAAAGCGATATCATCATGCCCACTAATTGATGCACACTAAATTTTCAATTAAGGCGATGATAGTTGTGTTTTCACAATGCCAGTGCAGATTGCGTTTTAATGGATTTTTGTAGTTTTAGCTGCCTGTTTCTCACACTTGCCTGGGTAATTGTATCGATAATTTCTAAAAAACAAAATGAGGGTAATGTAACTTTCTATGTGCAGCATTACACAAAAATTCTATTACAAGATTATGAGCAAAAGGCGTTCAGTTATACTATACATATCATAACATTTTATATTATTTAATATGCCAAAGAGAATCTTATATATCTACAATCCAATGGCAGTTAAGATAGAAATCTATACAGGGTGATTCATACGTATGGCCAGTAAGTTTAAGAGTACATCAAACAGAACAAATTTGCATAATAGACTACATGTTAAAAATTAATAATATTATAGCAAAATTTAAAACATTCAATAGTTTAAACTGATTGATGGTCACTGAAATGCAATTGCATCAACATAACTTCGCACAGGCAGTTCCGATGAGTTCGAGTGTAGATAAAATACAGAGCAAGAAACAGTTGCTTGTGTGTTTCAATCAAATTTGGTGCATTGAGTTAATGTACTCTCATGTGATTTAGCCAGTGGTTCTCAACAGTTTGCGCCAGACCCTGATGCATTTTTTTTCATAAGCAATTATTTTTTAGCGCAATATACTTTTACTGACGTCCTTATACACCCATTTAATTTATTGAACATACTTATGAATCACCCAGTACTATATATTAGACGGAATGGAGCCGCCATGCAAAAAGTGAACAGAATGAGATTTTGGAAGAGAAATGGACACATATTATAACAGGTGTCCCAAAATTGAATCCCGGAAAAAAAGTCACCGAATAAAGTGGTCCGGAAAAAAGTCACTGGAAAGAAAGACCCCGGAAAAAAGTCACCGACAAAAAAGTCATACCAAAAAAAAAGTCACCAGGAAAGAAAAAAATAAGTAGTGCAATAACAATATTTTGTTTTATCGTATGCCTTCTATAATGTTTATTCATTTCATTTTTTCATTTTAGCTCATTTCTTTCAACACTTTGTAAGGTCTATATCTCACCATAGATCATCATCTACATACTACGAGTACATACAATACTGTAATATAATTAAGAAAACAATATTCATCTAAATCTATTATGGATTATGGCCCTTAAAAAATCAGGAATATTTCGGGTTCCTTGGACGTAGTCCTGGCACAGAGATTGTAACCTGGCTTGTAAATACTCATATATTGCCGAAGCCTTTTCCCGGTAGTTGGTATACCTGCTTAATTTTGCAATATCTTTGTAGTATTCACGGCCAGTTCTTGCTTCATTTTGCTTATGAGATACCAAATATCGTCTTCCTCTAACAAATAGTTTAAAGCTATACCACCAACAGGCAGACGGAACGTCCTTGGTCTTTTAGTCGAGGGAAGTAAAAATGTAAGGGATTTTTTAAAATAATAAACACGGCGACTGCGTTTCTTGTGTGTTTCGACAACTTTTTCTCCAGTGGTTTTGTTTCCGGTGAATTTTTTTCCGAATGACTTTTTTTCCGAGGGACTTTTTTCCGGTGACTTTCTTTCCGAGGGAATTTTTTTCCGGTGACTTTCTTTCCGGTGAATTTTTTTCCGAACGATTTTTTTCCGAGGGACTTTTCCGGTGACTTTCTTTCCGAGTGTTTTTTTCCGGGGGCTTTAATTCTGTGACTTTTTCTGTTAATTTTTTCCGTTATTTCCTAAAATGTGCCGTCATTTTAATTTTTTATTAAAACGCATAATTTCCATCAAATGGTCGTCTCAACTTTGTTGGCAAATGTTAACTTTTTTATGAAATTATGGATGACCTTTTGGCATAATTGTGGATGAATTTCTTCAATATTGCGTCGAATTTCTTCCTATAGGTCTTAAATGATCTGTGGATTAACTCCGTATACACGTTGTCCTTAAACAACCCAAAGTGATCTGAACTAAACCAGAACTCTTAGATACATTCATGGAATAATTCCACCACAGTACTGCGAGACAGTGCGGCATGACGACCAAATAATGTGCGGACCTTGCTACTCGTCTCCGCAAAATTCTCACAATTTTTGTAGTAAATTTTTACAACCTATGCGTTACTTGTTCGTATATCTCTCTATGACTACTCTCCATGTTTCCTCTTTAACGTTTTAGTACTCTACTTCTTCTTCTGAAAGTGCCTATCCTCTTTGGATGTTGGCGATCACACTAACCCATTTTATTTTGTTTGCAGCCGAGCGGAAAAGTTTTGCGGATGTCAATCCGGACCACTGCCTCAAGTTCTTAAGCCAAGATATTCATCGACGTCCTGGTCCTCTTTTACTGTCGATTTTTCCTTGCAGAATTAGTTGTAGTAGGCGATATTTACCATTACGCATGATGTGCCCGAAGTAGGACAGCTTTCTTTGTTTTATGGTGGTCATGACTTCCAGTTCGTTTTGCAAGCGACATAGGACTGTATGGTTGGAGACTTGGTATGTCCATGAAATGCGTAGCACTCAACGGTAGCACCACATCTCGAATGCTTCTAGGCGCTTCCAGGAAACATTTGTAAGTGTCCATGCCTCTGCCCTGTATAACAATATGGAGAAAACGTAACACCTAAGAACGGGAAAACTAAGATCAACATTTAGCGAAAGCTTGCACAGTACCTTATTCAGTCTTTTGAAAGCATTTCTGGCATTTTCAATGCGGCATTTAACTTCTATTCTACGTTCGTCACAAAAGAAATGGCGGTATACTCAAATGCGGCTAATTTTGGGACACCCTTTAGATAGGTGTCTGGAAGGCAGGTTATCAATCGCAAAGTGAAGGAAAATAAAAATATGGCTCTTATAACAACTATAAATGAACAGAAAAGACATTACAGAACCTGAAATAAGAGAAACTCTAAAAACTATAAAAAAATGATTCAGTGTTGCAGTATTTCTGTAAACCCGTCAAAGTATATACCGGACCTTTCGTTGGAATGCCTGGGATTTTTTCAGCAAATGCTTGAAAAAGCTGAACGATATTCCTGAAGACTGGAACCTAGCTTCGATTAGTTCGTTATATAAGAAATCTGGTGTGCTACACGCACACAACTTTATTTTACAGTGATCTTATAATTAACAAAAAATTTGATTTTTGATTTTTAAGCATTTGTCAAAAATTATCAAAAATTACAAATTCTACAAAAACTATACAAAATAGAGCGTTAGTTCAACACACAAATTTTCTCTAAAATTTTAAGCTGAATTGAAACATGTACGAGTATACGGGGTGTTCTGTTTAAAATAGGAGTTAATAAAAAAAAGAGAAAAAAACAAAAGAAACCCATTTTAGAGGTATTCAACTGGAGAATCACCTATCTCACATCAAGATACATTAAAAATGTAATAAAAATGTAAAGTTTGAAAATAGTTATTTAGACCACAAGTATTAGAAGTCCAACTTTTTTTCACAAGTGTGGAGGGTTATTAAACTCGGCTGCGCCTCGTTTAATATTTCACACGCCTGAAAAATAAGCACGCTAACACAAGTTGTCTATAAGATTTTTTAAAATTTCATTAAACATTCAAATCCAAGCCTATTTTGTATAGAATTGTATTTGCCGTCATTTTAGTCAAGTGCGTTGGTCAGTTCTGGTAACTAAGGAAAGGTCTATTAGTAACTAAGGAAACGTCCAATTAGAATCCTTTATTTCTAAATTAAAAGCAGTGGCACTTCACACACCAAAATTTATTTAAAAAAGCCTACTTTTTTAAATGAAATTTAAAAAAATCGTTAGAGCCGTTTTTGAAAAAATCGAAAAAAAGTGAAAAATCACAAGAGTAAACACCATACTTCCTGTTATGAGATTTTCTTCAAAAGCTTGAGGTCGCATCTAAATAGTACACAAAAGTTATATATGAAGTTTCAACGCCACACCCCTTTTTGTTTTTGAGATATTCTGTTCATAGACACACAGACAGACCAATGAACAAAAACACGGTTTTGGGGTTCAGGGGACTCTAAAACATGAAGATCTGTTGAAAACTCAATTTCGAATTTTTGGGATGATTCCAATATTGTAATAATAAAAGGTAGTAAAAAGGCAACAAGGAAAAAAACTGCAACTACAGAAGCAGAGCACTGAAAAGGCAAATTTAAGATCAAATTAATAATTCAGAAGAGCTGGAAGGTTTCTTCTAGAATCTACATATTTCAATCAAATATTAGATGAAGCAAAAGCGTTTTAGTACCCATCTCATTTTCATAGACCTTGAGAAAGCCTAAGATAATGTACCCTTGAAATAGGCCTGGAAAAATTAAGAACTACCTTTGTGTCAGTTACCGGGTTTGTTGTGTAGCTCGGCAGCTGAGGTTGCCGGACTCAAGGCCTGATGAAGGAAAAAGTGTTGACAGTTGAACGTTGTAATACGCAATAGTACTAGAATAAACTAACGATAATCTTACAACACTTCAATATAATATGTTGAAACATTCTATTCGACTCTATACCGTGCAAATGAGAACGAAATGGGATCATCGAATATTGTTAAAGTATTAAATATAGGTTCAGAAGACCTGCCTGATATAACAACGGATGAAAATAATAAATGAAGGACTTGAAGTCTTCCCCACGAATTCGTAGAGAAGACTTCAAGTCCTTCATTTATTATTAAAACTCAACCCCACTTTAAGCAGCAATGGATCAACTACGATTTACAACGGATGAAGTTACAGTATCCCTGTTAAAGATGAAAAATGATAAAGCTCCAGGAGATGATGGCATTGTTATAGAGGCTAGTAAGGAAGGAGGTGAGAGATTAATATGTGCTATTACTAGACTTTTCAATCAATGCTTAATAAAAGCAATAACACCAACAGCTTGGAACGAAGCCACAATAATCTTAATCCACAAAAAAGGTAATATAGCCAATTTACAAAACTATAGACCTATTAGTCTTTTGTCACATCTCTATAAGCTATTCACTAAAATACTTACAAAGCGCCTCGATTCCAAATTGGAATTCTATCAGCCTAAAGAGCAAACTGGCTTTAGATCAGGATATGGCACCAATGACCACCTGCAAGTAGTGGAGTCCCTAATTGAAAAATGTGTGGAATATAATAAACCTTTCGCCCTAGTTTTTGTGGATTACCATAAGGCCTTCGACACAATCAAACATGAGGAAATGATGAAGGCATTAGCAGACTGCCGGGTAGATTACAGATACGCAGCTCTTATTAAATATATATATCAAAATGCAACGGCCAGTGTTAGTTTGTCCGACGAAACAGAAAGGTTCAAGATCGAACGTGGTGTAAGACAGGAAGACACAATTTCGCCAAAATTATTCATAACACTCTTAGAATATGCATTTAAAAGAATAGATTGGGATAATATGGGTATAAATATAAACGGAGAGTTTTTTTTAAACCACCTGCGTTTCGCAGACAGATTGGACCACGCTAAAGAAATGCTCATGAAATTAACAGCTGCATCGGCCCAGGTCGGATTAAAGATCAACATATCTAAAACCCAGTTTATGACAAATTTGGTAATCAATCAAAGTATTGATGTAGAGGGTAAGCCAATCGAACAAGTTACATCTTATAAATACCTAGGACATGAAATAAGAATTGGACGGGACAACCAAACATGTGAGATTGGTCGACGAATTAGTATGGCATGGGCCGCCTTTGGAAAACTGCGATTCGTCTTTAAATCAGAAATTCCAATCTGCCTTAAAAGAAACGTATTTAACCAATGTGTACTCCCTGTCATGACGTATGGAGCAGAAACCTTTACCCTTACAAGAAGATCGGTTAAAAAGCTTCAAGTTGCCGAACGCGCTATGGAGCGCTCTATCTTGGGATTGACTTTAAGAGACAGGGTAACAAATGAAGTAATACGGCGAAGAACTGGGGTTGTGGATGTCGTAGAAAGGGTTGTGAATCTCAAGTGGAGTTGGGCGGGCCACGTGGCAAGAATGAGGGACGACAGGTGGACGAAGAAGATTATTGAATGGCGACCAAGACAAGACGCTTACAGAAACAGAAGACGTCCTCCAACTCTATGGGCGGATGCTCTTAAGCGAGTACCAGCAACTGGATAAAAGAGGCACAAAACCGACCTAAATGGCAAACGTTAAGGGAGGCATATGTCTTGCAGTGGACGAGAGAGGCTACGTGATGATGATGATGATGAATCTTACAACATTTCAATATAAGATGGGCAGCGAGCTTTGAATACCAAAACAGTACCATAATGAGTAGCTTTCAGTCAATCAGCTGAGCTATTTCGGAGGAGGGGTGGGTTAACGCTCAAATAGTCAAAACCAAATACGGTCACCCCCAACTTGGTTGCTCAACAACTCGCTAATCTAAGTTTGAAGATTTCGCAACTTACATTGAAGAGGGAAATCTCAAGAATACATTTGTTAGACGCAGGCTCTTAAAATGGTAATCTTAGTTTTAATATAAGCAGGTTAATAATGTAGGAGGGCGGAAATAAGATAATAAATCTATAATATTTACATAAATAATTAAGGCAAACCTCATATTAGATCTGCGACGCGTGCACGCTGCGTTCAAAGCACAACGTATGTAATTTCAAATATAAACTTAACACACAAATACACAAAGCTCAAGTTACTTAAGAAATACACAAGTATTAATTTACCAATACGTCAATAAGTCCAGCATAAGCAAGAAAAAATCAATATTGTAAGTTCTCAAACTGATTTAGGTCAGTACACGTTGCATTACAACAACATATTTATTTAAACAAAAGCAAGGTTGTTGCTTATCTGTAGCATCCAGTGCTCTACGAAAACGAATCTCAAACAGCCAAAGCCGCCGCGAAAAACTCCAACCACTAAAACATTCGTCGATACATAAACTCCATGAATCCGAAAACACTAAAGGCCGTAAATCAAAAACTAAAAAAAATAAGAAGTCCTGAAACCATACAACGCCACTGGCGCCTTTGTAAAACTCACTTCGGTTGTAAATCGGCTCAGCGGTCTCTTTTCTGTCTTACGTAGCTGAGTCAGGAGATGTAAACTTATCAAAAAATATCTAAAAATGGAATGCAAATTGCACAAGGACAAATGCTTTGTAATTGTTCAACAACCAAATTTACCCTAAAAACCAAATTTTGGTGTATTTTCCCAAATTCCATTATACTAATTGGCTATAGAAAAACGGAAAGATGAAGAAGCATCATTTACTAAACCATAAATCAATAAAACGGGGGCCGCTTTCAGCTAATCCCGATTTACTTGGCAACCAAAAGAAAACCGATCAGTCGAGCGGAAGTTACTAAACGACCGCATCAATGCTCACTGCAAACAAACGTACAACTTCGTAAAGATATTATGCAATATGCCAAAACCCAAAGGAAAATATCTTCTGAAAAGCTATTATATATAAGATATAACGCACAGTTGCAGTCAAATAAGCCAAACAATGTAATATCGGAAAGGAATTGTCAAATTAATTCACATAAGTGGTACAAAAAACACTGCCTTCTGCTCTCGAATGCCAGCTGTCAGTCTTCAACATATCAAAATGAACACCTAGGTTGTTAGGTAAATATTGAGCTTCCAGGGCTAATTATTCAACGTAAAATTTTTAGAAGTGGCTAATAAAACCAAAAAAAGTCACATAACACGAGGAGGAAAAATACAGGAGTCCAACTGAAACGTACATCTGCAATTCTCAAGATAGCCTCGTGGTAGAAAAACACCTATATCCTATAAAGTTGCATAGTTATTAAGCAGTTATAAAGAAAAACTAAGATGAGTTGGATTGCTAGAGCTAACGTTAGTAAATAAGGCAAAAGTAGAGGCTAACGTCAAAATTACAGTAATAAGGGTTGAGAGATGTAGGCTAACCACCCTGTCCTATAAAGCATACAAGCTAAAAACACTAGACAACAAACTTTGCGGTCGAAAAAAAAACAACAGCGCGAAATAAGACAATTATTTGATATTTGCGACGTGAAATGTTATTAAATATAAAATAGGCATTTCAAAGAAATCAAGGAATAAATAAACAACGAACCTGTTCTTGTGTCATCATTTGGCGCGGTTGGGACACGTACATAGAATGCAACAGGAAAGAACGCCCAAAAGAGCTTATGAGAAGGAAATGAAGGAAAGACGTTTAAAAGAAAGGTATAAAAGGATATGATTTGAAGATGTAGAGGAATATTTAAGGTCTTTAGGAGTGCGACGAGACACGATGAAAGCTAAAGATAAAATAGAATAGCTTCAAGAGGAAGAAGATGACAGCAGGAATTAGTATGAAGTTTATAGAAGCGATAGAAGTGATTCTGTGGTAAGAGCGCCTGTTGCTGGACGAGAGCATATGCGTTCGAACTCCACTTACTGCAATGGCCACAAAACTTCTTCTTCCCAACTTATTAGTCCATTCACTGTTGGATAAAGATCTATTTCAAGTTTGTTCATTCTTTTTTATCCTTCGCTTCTCTTCTGCATTTTTTATCAACAATTTTAACACCTGGTTTTTGACCTGCCCATATGCCCATGTCTCTTCTACTTAAGCGGGGTTGCCACTCAATAATTTTTTTGTTCCAGCGACTACCCTCTCTTCTGCCTGTGTGATTTACCAATTGCTTCAGTTTTGCCATTTTTTTTGTGCGACATCCATCACCTTTGTTCGATGTCTGATCCATTAATTTGTTTTTGTATCATACAGAATTATTTTCAACAAGGCCCGTTACATCGCCCTTTGGCCAATTGTCAATTTGTTCTTTACGTTGGTAGTCAATGCCCATGGCGCTGACGCATAGGTTATAACTGGCATTCACATTCACATTTTTCGTAGGTTTTAGCTATGGGCTTTGAAGTAGACCTCCTTTGAACACGTGCAGCAGCTTTCCAAAGACAGCCCATCCGAATTTAGTTACCCTTATTACTTCTTTCATGTGCTTATCCTCATCAAAAGTTATTAGTTGCCCTAGGTATACATATACGAATACTTTTTTCAAAACCATATTGTCACCGGTAATGTAACTGCATTCATGTCATAATTGGCAATTACTTTGGTTTTATCTAAGTTCATCAGCACATCAACTTGCTCTGATGCTGTATGAACTTGTGCTGGTAGTTTGCCTTGATGTAGGTAATTATTAAATAGTTTTCGTACTTCCAAAGTGAATTTAGTTGCACCATTTTTAAACAATTCTATGATTATATCGTCTTCACCTGGAGTTTTGTTATTTTTGATTTGCCTCATTTATCTCACAGTTTAAATAATTCATTCTTTCTTATTGCTGTTTTTGGTTGAAACACCTTTATTTTGTTATTGCTTTCAATTGTAGTTTTTACTCCTTGCGTATTCTGTCTTCCTATATTTGCCTTACTTTTTTCTATTTTGTTAAATTCCTGATATTCAGTTTATGATCTAAAATGAATACAAAACTCTTGTGCCTTTTTTTTACTTCTTCCTCTTAATGTAGGCTGAGATCCTATTACAAACTACACATTGAGTGCGGTTTTATAAGCCTCCTTAAGCAGCGGTTGGGGCAGATGGCTAGCCTAACCGCTTGAATTAAAAAAGAATACCCCTTTGCATGGGCAACGACCACGAAAGACGTTGGTATAGCGGCCGGAGAGCGTACTCTGTAACCGATGTCCGGGTGTGGGGCTTGAACTCGCTACCTGTCAACTGGAAATGCAAACGCCTTACTAGCCGACTATCCGCTTGCTTTGCAAACCGTGGAGGATGAGAGGTTTATAACATTGCAGTGAAGATGTAATTGTCAGCTTGACGACGACTTTGATGGATAAAATGTTCCATAGTGGAAATAGGGAGTGACGGCATGTATACCCTACTTTTTCCAGATGATCAAGTCAGAATCGTTAACGACTAAGATTTTGCTGAGTATATAGTTACACAGCCGATTGAAGAGTTCACTAAATAAACCTTACTAGAAGAACATCATATTGAGCTGGAGCTCCAACAAGCTATTATTATAGGATGCTACACTTACATACCCAAGAGGTATACTATCTGAAGAAGGTACTACAAAACAGATATCCACTGTAGGGTTACGCAGGGTTTACTGTAATCACAAAAAAGGAATTAGTTACTATGTAAGTTGAAAATCTATCGAGCAACTATTGGTTTGGAAAGCCTTGGCTTCTTCCACAACTGGATTCAATCTCTGTTTATGCTGTACCATGTTGGTTCACTTATGTTCTCTCAGTGTTTTTAGATGATTGGTAACGTTATCACGGCATCTCGTTCGATGTCTTCCTCTCGTGCGAATGTACAGTCTTGCTGCTCCTTTGACTCTTAATGAGATGAAATGAATCGTATTTACGCTCTATCGCTTTTATTTAGTTTTGTTGCCCTTCCATCCACGTGTTCTTTGCCTCTCTAGTGGTTTTGTATATTTCTAACAATGTTGGTTGTTTTGGTATTTTATATACGTTTGAATAAATCATCACTATTACTGAAGGGTGATCAAAAGAGAGATACAATCTATTTTCTGTTCTGAACTATCTATTAATTTTTCTTTTTGTAATACAAAAGTCAATCAAGTCAGTGACCTTTCTATCAATTGGCCAATATATAGATTGTCCAGTGGATAAGTAGCTTAGGCTATTGGAATTAATTGCAACTTGTACCCTTATCTATACGCAACTTTTCAATAACTAAACCATTACATCATCTGCTAACGAAAATTATAATTTGTGTGATAAACCCCTTCATCATTGTCTTCTGACATATCATTTCAGCGTTGTGAAATTGTGGTGGGATCTGGCTGTTTTAAACTATTAGGGAATTGGGTGTTGTTGTCTAACTGCTTGGTCGTATATTGTGCCAAGCTAAAGTTTTGTAATTGCATAAACCGCGCATTTAGAGTATTTCGGATTTAGACAAAAGTTTTTAGTGTGTCCAAATCGCTGGCACTTGATGTACTGAGGAATAATTCTTTTTATAAGTGGTAGTTCAAAAACAGCAATTATGTTCGTAAATAATTCTGTTTTGTAAATGTTGTTGCTGTTTTCCTCTCGTTTTAAATCTACAAAGAGCAGCGATAATGCATTTTTTGTTTGATACTGTTTGACATTTCATGTGTTCAAAACTTCGTGTCCTAATAGCTCTATGCTTTGTTTAATTTCTTTCAGGTCAGTAAAAAAGTCTAGAAATTACAACATTGCCAAGAGACTAAAATATTAATGTGGCTTTCTATAGCTAACTCTTCTGAAAAATTTGTTTTTATATAAGACGTTTATATTGTTTAAAATCACAAAGCTGCGCCTTTGTAGTTACGCAACTTTCAAAGACTGAAAGTTAACGAGCGACTTGTTGATTAATTAATTCACAAGCCAGAAAAGCCGAAAAAGTGCAACATCCGCGACTGCAAGCTCAGGTTAATTTTCTGCAGAACTAAAGCGAGGAGGTGGAAGCCGCCAATAGCGAGGATGAGAAAACGAGCGAGTGTGAAGGTGCGAACTAAATTGGGACCAGCAAAGGAAACGCGCACAAAGGAACTTCAGCTGCGGTTAAAAGTAAAACAGATTACTTAATTACCGCCAAGTCCTCGTAATTAGCGACGGCGAGCTGAACGGCGGCCATTTTCTAATTACGCCGGCATTGTTCGGCAAATGAGTACATTACACAGGCCATTATATGAACCACGCTTGCAATTACATCACTGTATGGGAAATTATATTTCAGCCTGTGAGCAAAGTGGTTGCCGCTCTGGTGTGGTCCTCAACTAGTTTTCTTGGGCCACTTTTCTGAGGATGGGAAATGGTAAATGGAAGAAGATGGAACACATTTTTTATTTTAAAATCATAGATCGGGCATAAATAAAAGAGAGCTAGGGGATCTGATGATATACATATGCGTGTACTAAAATTATTTGTGAGTAGTTCTTAAAACACATCATTTATCTTCAATAACCTACGTAACTGTAATGAGCGATTAACATTTCTAGAGATGACAAACTTAGAAAATAGATACTTCTATATAATAAAAAACTATTTTTACAATTCAAATTACTGATTTCTGTTGAATGTCTCTCAACGTGATTTACGTACTACCCTAGTTTTTAGATTGCCGGTCGTTTACACAAATAATTATTACTAATCTTCTCTTAATAGAATGATGAGGACATTAAATGAAACCATTAATGATATTGATTGTTTTTCGCAACCGCTTAAGCGTTAAAAAAGCATGTATTAAAACATTGTATGATGAATCGATTGTGTGCTTACAATATACATTTTTTGTTGTGTTGCTGTTTCAATTTAGTACTATTTAAATTAAATTTTAGCTTTATAGGTCCATATATTATTGGAAGTGCTCTCTGTTCGTCGAGTATGTGTGTGTTAAATAAATAAATAAATAACCTGATATCCATTATGGCAGTGACTCTAAAAATGTATAGCCTTTTTTGCTTCGTGCTTGAATACTGCAGTAATGTACAGCACAGATGATTTTAAAGGATATATGAAGAGAAGAAAGTATATTATTTCTTTACTATTTTTGTGAGAAAACGTTAAATGTGAAACGTTAAAAATGTAGCACCTTTATCGGCTTTCTAGGAACTCTTCGTATGGAATATTGCAAAAATGCAGGCACACAGATAACTTTAACAATATATAAAAACTGAAGAAAATGTATTATTTGCTATAGAATTGAGGTATTAGCGGTTAAAACTCAAAGCACACATTAAAAAGCAATCAAATGCAATCACAGTTAACAAGGTTACATCAAAATTGACATTGCACCACTAAAGAGAGAAACTCCGAAATAAAATTATTACCACAAATTCATTAAATTGGACAATATGCGGAAATTATGCAAAGAATTTAATTGATTAAATATGTCTGGAAGCAAACAGCAATATTGGAATAAATGAGATTCAATAGGCGCTTACATAATTGTCAATCCCAAATGTAAATCACTCTACGTAACACGTATTGCAAAGGCCTCTTGGGAACGAAGCGCATTTACAATGAAAGAAAAGTATTGCCATTGATTTCAATAACTAATTCCAACGGTTCTGCTCGTTTGAATTGAAACAACCGCACGGAGTGTCTTCTGCAGATTTATAGCCTAATCAAGCCGAAAATTTATTTGCAACTTTTCAGCGCACGGCACGAGTTTGCAAATAAAATCCTGGATTATAGCTCTAGAAAATTGTCCAAAACCGTTGGTGTTATGAACTTAAAAAGTACCTAACCAATACAACCTCCCACGCTCGACCACCTGAAAGAATGGCTTTATGGCATACCTACCTTCGATATTGATAGGACTGGACAATTAGTGGAGAATTAACAGGCGACGCATAACGTCAAGGATTTTATTAACCAGCTAGTCACATTGCTGTGTTTAGTTCGCGTTTTAACACGACGCGGAATTAAAAGACCATAAGAGGACAACATAATTTTTTAAGCCTCTAACATATGTCTTCCGTCTTAGAAGGGAACAGAAAGACTAGTCATTATCCAAAAGAAGAACCCGAAAACTAGCTGTACTCTGAAGTTAATTGAGCAAAGGGCAATTTCAGGATTTCAAAATACAAGAAAAATTATCCAATATGTGTGTAGACAACATGCTCCACATGCAGGCGCTCAACGTAATCTAATTCCAAGAGTTCAGTATCCCTATAGTTGCAACGAAAGGGTTTGGAATTTTACCAAGATTGGCATTAGAAAAATTAGTAAAACGAAAAACATTTTAGACAATGTTTCTGAAAAAACGGAAAAATGGAATGAAAATATTTCACTTACTATCGTTAACAGATGTCATATGTATTTGATATAGTTTTGATATTAATTCTTCCTTTTTCCTTTATAGTTTACATTTCCCTCTCTATTTTTGTCGATTTGACTCTTATCGCCTAATGTAATTGTTGTTTCACTGTCGATCATGTAACTTTTATCTTCCTTACATTCACTCCGATTTGCTGTCTTTTCTGCCTTCTATTGTATATCTTTCAATGCTTAATCTATATTCTATACTTTATTTCTTATTTTCACTTCATATTGTCAATCGTATATTATCCTATATCTTAATAGTAAATATTATAGTAGCATGTTTTTAAATCGTGTTTTTCATTGTAATTCATCGTAAAATACAATTTTCACTTACGTGTTTTTTATTCAGCAAACCCTTTCACAGCTGTCCTTTCTAAATGCAAGTTTTTATGTTTGTTTATTTTCGGAATGACGTTTTAATTTTTCACTATGTTCAATCTGGTATACCCTTTGTGTAGTGCTTAGTTTATGTATTTTATTTCGTCTTTAAGAAAATTACATATTATTACTAGTAATATTTCCATTTGTCTTTTGTTCTTAATTTTCATTTACTTTTTTGTATTTTCAGTCTCTTACGTAACTTCTTTTTTATTCTAACTTACCTTTTAGCTTCTTTATTTTATTTTTTACTTCAAAATCTATTCCACTCCATTTATTCCTTCCTTTTACAATAAAGGAAGTATTGGATTCACCCCAAAAATTCGAAATTGAGTTTTCAACAGATCTTCACGTCTTAAAGTCTCCTGGTCCCAAAAAACATATTTTTTGCATTGGTCTGTCTGTATGTCTGTCTATCTGTGTGTCTGTCTGTCTGTGTGTCTGTGAACAGAATATCTCAAAAACGGAAAGAGGTACCTACGGCGTTGAAACTTCATATATAACTTTTGTGTACTATGTAGATGCGATAGTAAGCTTTTGAAGAAAATCGCATAACCGGAAGAGGGTGTTTATTCTTGTGATTTTTCAGTTGTTTTCGATTTGTTCAAAAACCGCTCTAACGATTAATTTTAAACTTTACATTTTTATTACATTTTTAATGTGTATTGATGTGAGATAGGCGATTTTCCAGTTGAATACTTCTAAAATGGGGTTCTTTTGTTTTTTTAAATTTTTTTTTATTAACTCCTATTTTAAATAGAACACCCGGTATATTATTACATTTTTTAATTCAGCTTAAAATTCTACAGAAAATTTGTCTCTTGAACTAACACTCTATTTTGTACCGTTTTTGTAAAATTTATTATTTTTGAAAATTTTTGACAAATGCTTTAACATTTAAAATCAAATTTTTGGCTAATTATAAGATCACTGTAAAAGGAAATTGTGTGATTTTTACTTTTCATATGCCAAACTAACTTCACACATTTTGTCTTTTGCTTCCGTTCTTCCATCTTCTATTACTCGTTATTTTATTATCTAATATAGCTTCACCTTTTATTTCTTTTATTCTTTGCATACGTTACGGTTATTATTAGATTATTTACTACTGACATTGTAATATTCTTTTCTTTCGATATTCTCACTCGCACTACTTAGTACTTATCATTTATCTGTCTACGTTAATCTGTTTTTGTTCTTTTTTAGTCTTGGTTCTAGTTTCTGTTCTGATGTCTGCTGTCTTTAAATTTTTATTTTTTGGATTTGATGAGTTAATTTTTATTTGTTATGCCTTACATTTTTGTTTTTCCTCTTATCTCATACAGACAGTTCTGTTATAGAATTCTTATACTTATTGTTTGGTTTTTATATTTTATCTTGTCTTAATTTTCTATCAGCTGTCTTTTATTTTCTATCTTTCTTCTTTGCTTTATTTCCTTCGCAATGCGAATTTAAAATTTTCATTGTATTCCTTGGGCTTGTATTCTTGTCTTCTATCTGTGTCTATTTGTCTCCTACATTTGATACTTACATCATTCGGGTTTCTAACCTTCAATATTCTGTCACAAAACTTGCAGTTTGGTTGTTTTTATATTTTGCCTTCCAGCTTTTTTACATCTTTTAGTGCCTTATTCTGTTCTTATCTATTTATTTTTATCGATAGTTTATTTTATTTTCCAGTTTTAATCTTCTGTCGTGTATAGTGTATAGCTTGTTTGTCAAATGCACTTTATTTAATAATCTAACAAGCTTTTACAAATTGTATATTTTTAGAGTAATTACATTCATCCTTGTTTATTCTTTGTTATTTCTCTATGGTCTATTTTACCTTTAATTTAATCTACCTTTTATTTTTTATTCGTTAAGATTATATGCTTAGCTGTTTTATATGTTATTTAATTCCATTGCTGAACTCAAATACTCGGCGAATTTACTGTCTATGCTTTTTATCATTCGCTACACCTTTTAACTTTTTCCAAGCTTTTGTCTTTGATGATAGCTGCGTTCTACTTTTAGCTGTGTATTTATCTTCTTATTTTCTTAATCCTATCCTTTTTTGTTTATTGTTTTTAACGCAAAGTTTTCATCTTCTCGTTTAAATTACCATCTCTGTTTTGTTCTCTTTCTTCCCATTTTCAACTTGCTTGTTTTGATTTCTATATTTTATTGTTATTTTCCATAGGCTCCAGAGTCCCAACTTTTTTGTTCATTTATTTCAATTTGTTTTCAATTCTGAAAGTATTTGTTTCTGGTTTCATAATTAATATAGCATTATTCCTTTGTTTTTTGTCGTTAGATTATCTATTTTTTGTTTTCCATTATTTGCTTTGTACCGTCTATAATCTATTTTACGAGTTCTAAGTTTTCATTATCTCAATTATATTTTTAAACTAGTTTCTATTACTATAAGTCTGCTGTCTTTTAGTATCTGTTTGTAGTCTTTCAGTTGTATTTTCATTTACTGTGTTCTACCTTCTACTGTTTTGGACCTTCGAACTCATTTTATATATTTTTTTATAATATATTCTGTCAGCTTTTATGTGATGTAGTTGGTCTAGGATTTTATTATTATCTATTTTCCATCGCTTACAAGCTATGTTGCGCAGTTTACTCTCTTATATTTTATTTCTTACTTCTGCTTTATAACTGTTGTCTTCGAATAGCAGTTTTTAAATCTTCTCTTCTATACTTCTCTATTTTAAATTTTTCGTTTAGCTGTTGTTTTTCTCTTGCAATGTACACATCACCTACTTGATCTATTTTCAATCTGGTTTTATATTTGCTAAACCATTTTAGCTTACATTTAGTTCAGGTGACGTTTTGTCTCAGGACCACATTCTGTTTCAGCCTGACTCCTAGGGAAGGTGCGCTTTTGGTACCGCTGGTTTTGAGGCTGCAAAGTATCCGAGCATCTGAGTTAATTGGCACAGAATAAAGGTGTCGACCTCAACGCCCATTAATTAACAAGCAAGAAAGACTGCTAAAACGAATCCCCTAAAGACCATTGCGGCTGCAGGCTTCATTTCTATTGCCACTAATTAATTCGCGAACTTCCAGTCGGCACAATTAAATAATTTCACAAAGGCCTTATTTTTGCGCGCTCAAAGCGACGCGCACAAAGCGCCGTAAATGCGTCTTCTCCGAAAGTTTGCACTCGGCATCGGCGCCATATATTTCCACTTCTGTGACAGACGAAAATTAAAATTGCTCGAAAATTTATGAACGGTAACAAGTGCACAAAGGCAGTGAAGGTGCCCGGGACGTGGATCTGGCGGCGAATTTTATTGGAGGCGGATTACAGTCCTGTTCAGCAGATAATGTCCAAACGTCAATTGTGCTCATAAAGATGTTTATTGTGGCTATTTCAGGGGTCACTGTTCGGATGTCAAAAAGATCCTCGTTCCCGCACTCGGCATCTGCTGGGATTCGGCCATGTGCATACAAGGTGCTCGCTAAGTTGTGGCGATTTTGCCTGTTTTGCTCTTATGACTGCAATAATCACAAAACGTTCTAGAACCTTTGTAAAGCATTATAGAAACGATTTGAGTTTATGGAAACAGATGTAAAGCATTCATTTAATAGTCGAGGCAGTTGAACAATTTCTAAAGTATCGTAAGAAAGATTTTAGTGTCGGGCAATAGCCCTTCGCAGATAATTTCAAAGAAACGAATTAAAATAAGGAATAATAAACAATTGGCTCGATATAGACAACTTGGAAGCAACGACCTTTTATACCTTCTCCAGCAAATAAAGTGTCGCAAATACAATTATTGCCCAGCACAATTAGTCAAAGTGCTGCTGTTCTCTACATATCAAATCGGAGAAGATTATTGTATAATATAGAACGTGATCCGTATATAATTGCAGTTGTCAACAGTTACGAGCACATGATAACATCCTAAGAATGTTAGGGATTTTTCCTAAGCCGTACTGTAGCAAATTTTTGAAGAAATTTCGGTTTCAGCAGCACGGTGTGACTTGCCATGTCGCAAGAATTAATATCATTTCCGTATCGCTTGATTTTAGGCAACTGATTATTCACCCTGAGTTCTCAGTCAATGGCAATAAAATTATACTGAAAAAAATAAAACTAGCACGTAATTTTGAATTTTGAGCCGACTACTATTATCAGTGTGAAGAAATTTACTGGAGGTTGGTTATTCTTGAGCTCCAGTAAAAAGCAAAGTTTTACTTGTGTTTTGTTTAATTTGTTACCTGTTTTCGTTGCAAACGAAACCAAATTCGTCACCAATCGTTGATATTCTACTCTTTTTAATTTTCTAGTATGACGAAATACTTAAAAAACAACATGTATTCTAAAATAACAATGAGCGTTAGTTGTGTACTTTAAGTAGCAAATGAAGAAATTGAGTACTACCGTTAGAGGGCCTTGAGTAACTACCAATGTTAATAGGGCATTGAATTATTAAGCACTAAATAAGAAGGATAAACATTTTCAATTCCCATTAAATGTGTTGATCATCTGTTAAATACGAAATTTGAATGCTATAGGCGGACTGCTTAAATATGTTTACTAGTAGCCGAAAAATTGCTAAAAATCGTAAGTCCTTCTAAACGATATCCAGCGTCAGTTGAGTACACTCAAGTAAACGCAAATTGCAATAATAATTGATAGCAGTAGAGTGTCTGCAGTAAAATCAGCATTATTGAGCCTGATTATTTGTATCTGTATTTAACAAGACGGAGAAATAAATTGCAATTAAATGTGTTCAGGATGTGTTGATCTTTGAGGTGGAATTAGTCCTTGTTGAATACTTTGAGTGTCGTATGAAACCTGCATAAATATGTTAAAGAAAAGTTGTATTCCTTGAGTACATTATAAAGATATTGAATGTTAGTTGAGTACACCCAAAGAAAATTTTATTAATTGATTGCTAGTTAAGTCTTCAGTATTTACTTGACTGAGTTTAGTTGTTTATTGTATATTAAATAAGAAGGGGAAACATACTATCGCGGATGTGTTGATAGTTTGAAGTGAGTTTAGCCCTTGTTGACTACATTGAGTGATATATGAAAACTATTTAAATATCCATAAAAACTTTTGTATTGGCCAGAAAACCAAATGCGCTCATAAAACTGTCTGAAATTATACAGGGTAGACCAAAACATAGTAATTCGGCATAAGAATAAAATGCTATTATTTCTGAAAATAACAGAAAACGTTACTTAAGAAGGTTATTCAGAATAAGAAGTAAAGCAAAATTGTGAAACAACAGCCTCGAGGGAGTAAAATATTTTTATCCCTGAATGGAATTTGTGACGTACATTATTTTGAAAGAAAATTATCCCAGAATGCATAACCTTCTATTCGGAATAATAAGTTGCAGTCACAACTTTGAGATCCTCAGTACTTTTGAAGACATTGATTGTTAACTAAGTGCATCTAACGCCAGTTGAATTAATTGATAACCAGTTGAGCGTCTTTAGTAAAATCAACGTTATAAAGTCTAGCTATTTGTTGACTATTAAGGAAGAAAAAGCAGCATATTAAAATTTCATTGAAAGTATTGAGAATGTTTTAATTATTTGAAGTGAATTTAGCTTGTGTTTAATGTTCTTGAGTACTTTTTAAAGTTATTGTGTTAGTTGAGTGCACCTAACGTAAGTTGAATTAATTAATAATTAGTTGAATATTCTCAGCAAAAGCAACGTTATGAAGTCATTTGTTATAAATCTTGAGGACTTCTTAAAGATATTGGGTGTTGAATAACTGTACTTAACAAAAATTGAATTAACTGCTAACCAGTCGAGTGTCCCCAGTAAACGCAACGTTATGAAATCTAGCCGTTTGTTGAGCATTAAATAGAAGCAGCATATTAAATTCCCATTAAAAGTACTGTCAACCATTTGAAATCAATTTAGCTTTCTCATTACGTAGAGTGTTATATGAGAATTATTTAAATAGGATAAGTTATGGTCACAAAAATGTTGAATATCATTAGGTATTTTTAAAGACACAGAGTGTCCGTTGAGTGCAGCTAACGTAAGTTGAATTAATTGATAACCAATTGAGTGCTCTTAGTAAAATCAACGTTATAAAGCCCAACTATTTGTTGAGTATAAGATGAAAAAAAGCAGCCTATTCAATTCTCATTGAAAGTATTGAGGATATTTTAATCATTTGAAGTGAATTTAGCTTGTGTTCAATACGTTGAGTGCTATATGAAAACTATGGTCTCACTTTTGTTAGGGATCTTGAGTACTTTTTAAAGTAATTTACTGTTAGTTGAGTGCATCTAACGCAAGTTGAATTATTTACTATCTAGTTAAGTATTTTCAGTAAAATTTATTTGTGAAGTAGGTACTGACAATGTGTCAGCCATTTGAAGTGAGTTTAGTTTTTGTTCAGTAAGATGAGTGCTATATGAACACTATTATATATGATAAGTTGTAGTCACACATTTGTTCGAGATCTTGAGTACTTTTTAAAGACATTGCTCGTTAGTCGAATGTATTTAAGGAGCAGCATACTAAATTCTCATTAAAAGTACTGAGAATGAATCAACTATCTGAAGTGAATTTAGATTTTGTTGAACACGTTGACGTATAAAAACTACTCAAATAAGTATATTAATGAATAATAGAAAACTTGTTAGCGGCATTGATTACTTTATAACGATATTGAGTGTTAGTTGAGCGCACCTAAGTTAAATGAATTTATAACTAGTTGAGAGTCTTCAGTAAGCACAACGTCATGAAGTCTAGCGCTACTGGTTTAATACCAAATGGGAAGAAACAGCATATTAAATTCTCATTAAAAGTACTGAAAATGTTTCAACCATTTGAAGTGAAGCTTTTGTGGAATACGTTGAGTACTATATAAAAATTATTTAAATATATTAACTAATTACGGCCAACTCGTTAGAAGTCTTGAGTATTTTTTAACGATATTAAGTGTTAGTTGAGTACACCTGACGAAAGTTGTATTAGATGATATCAGTTGAGTATTTTTAGCATCATTGATGTTAGTAAATTTGACTGAATTTTATGAGACGGCAAAGGGTGAGTAACTTGGTTAATATTTGAGCATTTTGATTAAGTTGAGCATTTATCTACTATTTAGTTATTAACTAACCAATAATAATAAATTTTGTATTATCCACTTCAGTAGTACTTCTAACTCTATTATGTAAATTTAGTATTTGCTGAGGTAAACTTTACATGAAAACCATTTAAATAGGTATCGTAAACTATGTTTGCAATATCGTTATCAATTCTTTTTGCACTCTCACCCCCTTCTAACTTTTGAATGCGTCAATATATTTCGGTAAAATTTTAAAGTAGTAAACTACTCCAGTTTTAGATTTTTTGAAGCCGTTTAGGTAAATAAACATTTTAAGATAGCTGCTGGGCGCCATAGTGAATATTTTTTTTTAAATAGGAATTACGGTCCCGTGATACTTTATTGTAAAGGTTTCATTAATTAGAATGCGTATCTATAATTTCAGAAAATATTGATGTTCCTTAACAAAATGGCGTCCGTGATCTTCAATACTAAAGCTCCATTTTGTCGTCAAAATTGTCTGTACCTGTACCTTCTTCTTAATGAGGCATTTCAATGTAGGTGTCCTATGACGTCTTTTTGCATTAAAAAAGTTAATTTTCAACTTCTTCAAATGCGAAAGGAGGTCATGTGACATCTCATATAAAAGGTCTCATCGAGTAGAATATGCACCTAATATTGATAATCTTTAACAAAATGGCGCCCGTTTTAGTATTTTTGATCTTCATTCTATTAGAATCATCAAAATCTTCTGAAATTGTAAGTACGTATTCTACTTAATGAGGCCTTTCAAATGAGGTGCAGCATGACCGCTTTATTAAAAGAACATTTAATATGGCGCCGAACGGCCGTCTTCAATGTTCGACTGACATCAAGAGGATTAAAACATGTAAAATTGATTTAGTTACTGTACTACTTTTTGACTAAAATATTTTGATTCATTCAAAAGTTAGACAAGGAGAAGGGTAGACTTTTGGTCCTTAATGTACAGTAGAAAATATTATTTACTTTTTCAGAATATTTTTATACTAAATAATTCTTTCCTGTGCCATTTTATAGTTGGCAAGAATAAATGTGCCCTATAAACCAAGATGGCACAGTCGTTACTGTTAGAAGAGAAACTATTGAAGCGTTTAAACGCTTCTACGTATACGGATTTTTACAGAACAGAAGTTGCAAGTGACATAGACGAAGAAACAAAGACAAAGAAGGTCAATACGTGAATATCCTCTAATCGACAAGAAAGAAATAAACAGCGAACTGAAACAAACCTGAACAGTAGCAGGGGTAGATCGAATTCTGGTAGATGTGCTAAAAAAGGGCAAAAAGGACACAAGGATAAGAAACACTTTTTAAAAGATGCTTAGAACAAGATGTGCCCTTGACCTGAACAAACTTTCTCGTTATCTCACTATATAGGATTCATAAGAAGATTTTAGCACAACAGGAAAAATACGGAATATAATATACTATTGTGAATATGCGACTTTACAAATACAACTATGTCAAACGACAAAATGACAGTCGAGAAGGTCTTAAGGCAAGGCGACACGATGTCTTCAAAACGCATGTTATCATGTAAGATTTGCGGGGTATCTATATCCATTTTTCCAACACAAGAAAAGAACTATCCATTTTCATAGAAGACATTCAAAACGCCACAAAATGCATCTGGCTTAGAACTTCTTCATCTTTTTTATAGGTTTATAAGCTGCTTATTCCAACGATTCCCTTGATCTTTTCTTAGGTCTTTCTAGGGATGTCTTTCCTGAAGATTTATTGTATCTGACTGTTTTCACTAGTCTATCCTCTGTAATTCTGTGTATGTTCTGTATTCGTTCCCTTCCTTTCGTCTACGCATGGCCCAGCTTCCAATAACTTCTACATTACATCGTTGTAGTGCCTCTTCACTTCTAATATATACCGGGTGAATGAGACCACCCGTATCAGTATTTTTTTTTAAGAACGGTGAGTCGTAGAGAGTTGGGATAAAAAAAATTATTATAAAAGTCATACTAAAGAATCGAATGGTTATTATTATTTCTCGAAAAAATCAGCATCACGAGTAGTTTTGTCAACAATGTCCAGAACTCCAAAATTTTAAATGGCACCATAAGTCGAAAAAAGTATTGTTGAAAAGATCGTTAAAAAAGAAGAAAGTTTTGTAGGAAAAATTATTTTACTACTACCAACCCTTTTAAGTAATATTCGATAAAAGTTATTAAATTAGAAATTCCTTGTTAACAAACAATATTGAAAAGTTGGCTTTTAAAATCTAGTTACCGAATTAAACAATGTTACAAGTGTTCAAAATGTTATTGACATTAAAACGTGTGTGTAACATTGTTTAATTCGGTAACTAGATTTTAAAAGCCGACTTTTCAATTTTGTTTGTTAACAACGAATTTCAAATTTAATAACTTTAATCGAATATTACTTAAAAGGGGTGGTAGTAGTAAAATAATTTTTCCTACAAAACTTTCTTCTTTTTTAACGATCTTTTCAACAATACGTTTTTCGACTTATGGTAAAATTTAAAATTTTGGAGTTCTGGACATTGTTGACAAAACTACTAGTAATGCTGACTTTTTCGAGAAATAATAATATCACCATTCGATTCTTTAGTATGACTTTTATAATAAATTTTTTTATCCCAACTCTCTACGACTCACCGTTCTTTAAAAAAAATACTGATACGGGTGGTCTCATTCACCCGGTATATATATGGTCTGATATTTTGCCGTGGCTAATTTTTCTTTATTTTTCCAGCTGCACACGTACGTTTAATTTACGTCGACAAGATGTTTACATAGTTAAAGAGACGTTATTCGTTGAAAATTAAACTTTAAATTTTTAGTCCAACAGTTAATGTCATTTTCTCAAAGTTGAATTGGACGTTGATTTTAGTTCTGTTCCACTGTTTACCTAATTATTCCGTTTATTAATCGCGTTGGCTATGACGTTAATTGAGCGTGTTTATATGACGCTAATATGACGGTGATATAATAAGAACTTATTTACACCAGCAGTTAATGTAAACGTATAACATAAACCATAACGAATAAAATCAATCTATAATACTTGAAGACACCTACATAAGGATGACCTGGACCGCAAACGGCAAAAAAGAAATCTACGGTAAATAAACATCCCACTTAAACACAAAAACTATTTACATAACCAATGTATACTACCAGTCACAACTATAGAAGACAGAAAACATAAGTGGAAGGTTTTGGAACAAGAGTAACTACACCAAAGCAGAACTGAGCAGGTTATGCAGCCAGGAAATAAGAAAACTTATTTGCTGGAGACCTTTGAGCAAGGGAAGAAGAGTCAAAAGTCTTTAAATGAGGTGGATCGATGATTAGAAGAACAGTGCAGGCCTGAACTGTTACAGGATTGCACAAAATAAAACAGAAAAGAAGAAAATGAAGAATTATTATACGGAAAGGGTAGAAAATAGCTAAAAAAGAAGTAGAAGTATCTATCTGGTATGCTGTATGCACAGATCCTGTCGATAACAGTAACTGTTGATGATGTATGTTGTTTGAAATTCAAATAAGCCAATATTTCTATCACATATTGTAGTTTTTACTTACGGTAGAGTGAGCCTAATTAAATTAGTACAAGGTCAATGTTACTGATATTTCAAAAAAGGGACAAACCGCGAACTGCCGTACGAAATGAGGGAGTCAAACATTGTGAGATGCACCGTAAAACCATCACAGCCTGGGGGAAACCTGAGGCAACGCGATGGACGATTTAGCAGTGTAGCAAATCGCAAACGAGACGTGGTTTGCAAGCTAATTTCCTGGCAGCAGCCTCGCGGACAATCGCGTCATTAATCTTGGTGCGACGTCAATGCAGTGTTTTGTTGGGCTCTCGTTTTAAACACACGTACTCCAAAAACAACCGGTGACAAGTGACAAGCGATAGATTGGTTTTTTAGATTCCGTTTAATGATTAGCGGGGCTTTTTGTCAGCTTTCTTGCGCTCTCGATATCCCGATCAAAGGATTCTGTCTGTTTAGGCCATTCAGCAACAATCCGCCCGCACAAAGCTCTTTGCATCGCATTATGCGATAAGAGGAAGGAGCAAAAACTGGAGAAAAGCGGCGAAGAGGTTTTCCAGGGCGTGCTGGACGAGTCTTGCATGATCCTTTTGGAATAATCCGCCTGATATGCTTCCAATGTAGGTGTCTGTTTGTCTAAGTATAGAAAGCATGTGGATCTTTCGACTTCTACTACAACGAACCTTGACTGATATTAGGAAAGAAGGCAATAGTTGAAAATATATTGAATACTGATAAAACTGGAGCAGTATCAGGTTGTACTAATTAATAGAGTTGAACACCTGTTACTGCAAGTTAATTAAATTGGAAGCCTTTGGGTAGTATGTTGAGAATAGTTGTGAAGCAGTTTACTACATATTGATTATATTGAATTTTTATTAAACATTGTGTATGAGTACTTAAACACTTTTTAATACTTGTAAAATTAGTTGGGTATTTACGCTATGGAAATTGCGTCGATCTGAATTGTGAGTAGTGGTTGACAACGTTAAGCTGAGTTTCTGTTAATAATTTTAGCACTCGCTAAATGGTTTAGTATTAATTCAGTGAGTTGAGCTGATAAAAATGAGAACCTTCTGAGCGGCAATATGTTGATTATTGTCTCAAAGTAGTTTTATAATATTGTTAAATACTGATTGAGAACGTTGAGCGGATTAAATTTCTAACTAACATTTTTATCATTTATTAAGAATTTTTTATAACTGTCTAATGGGTTAAATACTTAACTAACAGGAACTGATTAAACTGAATTTTTTTGAACTGCGGCAGTAGGACCAACATTACACTTTGGGTAATTATTAAGGGGATTATTAATTATTAATGCCTTTAAAATGGGTTAGGCATGCACTCCATGGAAATTGCGAAAATTGAGCAGCTTCAGAATGTTGAATATTGTTGAACAGTTACTTTGTGAGTAGTGGATGACAGCACACTTGTTCGGTATTTTAGTATGGATTTAATGAGTTACACACGTGTTAGTGAAAGCTAAGTAGAGTACGTCTAGCAAATATACAACTCTAGTGCTTAAAATTCCATTGCAATGGATCTAGTTTCGAAGTGACTAAGTTATTAGACTAAAGTATGCACTGCACGGCTTTTCGTTTCCGCTACTGCATTCACCACCTCATTACAATACCTCTTTGGTGAAAGATAAACATAGACCAATAACACGAGTGATTAATGACTGGTAATTACTGCACATTTTGAGTATTGCAAATAATTTGTTTCTCCAAAAATTCGCTTTCAAGCTCATTGAGAACTAGTAACAAAAATACCTCGCCGTAGTTTACATGTTGACGAGAGAGAGAACCTTGGTTTATTGAATATGAACTGGTAAAACAAGTTTCAAATACGACAATCCGTTAATTCTCTATCTGCGTCGAAGAAATCAGAGATAGCATCGCGAACACTCTTAAGTATACATATACGTGTTAATTTTAGTGCGAGTAAACCAGTAATGCAGAAGAGGATGCCAATAGTTTGACATCGCCGCTTCGCAGCGCTAACAATCTGAAGTTGTATATCTGGTAAACGTACTTCTATATTGAAAACCTTTAGAGATGCAATATGTTGATTATGCTCTCCAAGTAATTTGTAATTTGTTCAATACTGATTGGGAACGTTGAATGCATTACATGTTTACATAAAATTGTGTTCACTTATTAAGCATTCTGAGTACCAGACTAATGGACTGAATATGTATCTTATAGGAATAATTGCCTTGAACAGTGACAGTGAATTGACAACAATTTGGTTGTTATTAAGCATTTTAAATATTTGTAGAATAAGTTGTGTATTTACTCAATGGAAATTGTTTAAAATGAGATCCTCTGAGCATGTGCAGTGTGTTGAATATGGTTGAACAGTGTTTAGTTACTTCTTGAGAAATGGTTGACAACGTTGCATTGACTTTATGTTAATAATTATTAATAAATGTTTAGTGGTTTAGTATTAATTCACTGGGTTGGACACGTGATAATGGAAGTTGACTCCACTGCGAACCTTCGAGGGCAATATGTTGAATATTGTCTCGAACTAGTTTATTATATGTTGAAAACTAGTTGAGAATGTGGAATTCATAATGGGTTGAATATGGACCCGTAACGGGACAAATTCGTCATATTGGGCAACTTCGTCAGTTCAGCAACCGATGTACGATTACGTAAGCATAACTTCAAAATCTGCTGTTACCGTTTCGCTTCCGTTGTGTTTGCGTCCGAAGTGTATCTATTCCTGTAATAATGCCGAAGAAACACAGAAAAATGTTGGGAGGTAGGAGTTACCAGCGTTATGATCCCCTGTTAGTTGAAGACGCTCTGAAGGATATTGGAAATGGTCTCTCGGTGTCGGTTGCCAGCAAAAAACATGGAATACCGCGAACAACGCTTCAAGACAATTGGCATGGTAGACACATTAAATCAGTAGACCGCCCAAAAGCCTTAACGACCTTGGAGGAAGCCCAAATTGTTGGTGCCATAACTCAACTTTCAGCTTGGTCTTATCCATTAACAAAGTTAGAAATAAGACTGATTGTCAAAGGCTATCTCGATAAAAAAGGACGTAAAGCAGTGATTTTTCGTGACAACCTTCCTGGTGAAGACTTCATGGTGGGTTTCATGGAGAGAACCAATTTAACTTAAAGTCATTTTGTGCGTTAATGTAACCTTAAATTTGTTTTAAAATGATGCAATTATTTATGTACCGTAATAAAATTACCAAAATTAGCTATCTACCATGACGAAGTTGTCCCTAGAAACGTACTACTTCGTTTATAGACGAATTTGAGTTATGTGACGAAGTTGTCCAAAAGTCTGTACAACTTCGCTAGGAATTGTTTAGCGATTTTTCGGAAGTTATTTATAAAAACCAAAGTTCGGATAATAATTGTCCATCTCTAACTGGTAGGTATCATCTCATTTTTTTATTCTAAAAAATTCCTATGTGGTTACAGCACGGCAAATGTACAAAAACCCTGACGAAGTTGACCCGTTTTAAGGCATCTAATAGCAATCAAGAAAATTAAAATAGTTGCTGTAATCATACCGCTTGATTCTTAGTTTCTAAAATTGAGTAAACTAAAAATAGTTGGAATAGGTGCAGTGCGGTTAGCAACCTATTAACCCTTATTGCGTGTTGATGGAGAATATGAATTATTACATAAGATGTTTTTTTGCATAATGAATACGTATTCGTTTAAGAATTTTCTAAATGAAGACAAGAATGTGGACAAACACAAGTTTTAAAATAAATTACAGCTGAAACGTAAGGGGAGTGCGGAGTGGAAGGCATTTATAGGGACGCAAGTTAAAGAAAGCACAAATTACAATGGGAACAAAATGATACAACTTTGCTTGAAAAACAGCCTAAAAATAGCTAACACATTTTTCACATTTTTAAAATAAGAGTGCCTTAGTACATTGAAAGTTTCACATAGAAACTAAAAAAATCAAATGAATACAGCTAATAGTGCGCGTTATAGGCAAAGATAGCCACATAGGAAGAATTTGGCAGTCATATGAGAAGAAGTAGCAGAGCAAATTACACATTATTTTATAAGGTGCTGAAGGAAATAAAAGACAATAATGGAACGGTGCTGTCAGAAGAACAGAACATTATGAAATGATGAAAATACTTTAAAACGTTGTTTGAAACTTCTTCTTCTTCTGCAAGTGCCTATTCGATTCGAATATTGGCGATCATTCTGGCTATTGTAACTTTGTTTACGGCTGCTCTGAATAACTCCGTGGTTGTTTTGGAGAACTATCCTCTTAAGTTTTTGAGCCACGATATTCTTCTCCTACCAGGTCCTCTTCTGCCGCGTACTTTCCCTTGTAGGATCAATTTGAGAAGGTGGTATTTAGTTTCATTTCTCATTATGTTGCCCAAATATTCTAGCTTTCTCTTCTTTGCGGTGTTTATTACCTCTTTTTCTTTATTCCTTCTTTCCAGCACTGATTTATTTGTCACTCTGTCTACCCATGAGATTCTCAAGATTCTCCTATACAGCCACATCTCGTAATGTTCAAGTCTTTTTTGGGATGCCTCGGTTAATGTCCACGACTCCACCCCGTAGAAGAGTATCGAGAAAACTTAACATCTTAGGAGTCTGATTTTGATTTAGAACGAGATTGTGACTTTTAAATAGCTTAGACATCTTGATGAAGACTTGTCTTGATTTCTCTATTCTACACTTAATTTCTTGAGAATGGTCCCATTGCTCGTTGATTAATGTACCTAGATAGTTGAATCTTGATACCCGTTCTATTGGTGTTTCTCTGATAAACAGGTGACAGTTTCCAATTTGCTCTTTACTTATTATCATGAACTTGGTTTTATTGGTGTTCACTTCTAGCCCAAACTGTTCACCAGCATCATTTACTTTATTTATAAGTTGCTGCAGGCCATTCAAATTATCGGCAAACAACACAGTGTCGTCTGCATACCGAATGTTGTTAAGACGTTCTCCGTTTAGCACGATTCCGTGGTTGGTATTTTCCAGGGCTGCCTTGAATATTTCTTCTGAGCATAGGTTGAAGATCAGTGGAGAAAGAATACATCCTTGCCTAACGCCTCGAAGGATAGCAATGGCTTCTGTCTGGTCTTCCGCGTTGGTCTTTATGGTGGCTGTCTGATTCCAATATAAGTTTCTAATGATTCTAACATCCCTGTCATCCATCCCACTGTTTTTTAATACTTGTATCATCTTTACATGCTGTATCCTATCAAACGGTTTCTGATAGTCAACAAAGCATGTAAAAACGTCACAATTCATGTCTCGGCATCTTTGAAATAAAACTTGCAGACTAAACAGATCATCTCTTGTGCACACTCCCTTCATAAATCCAAATTGTGTATTCGTCACCCTTTCCTGGCATAGTTTGTAAATTCTTCGGTGAATGATTTTAAGAAATAACTTTAATGAGTGACTCATGAGGCTAATTAGTCTATAGTCCCCACATGTCTTAGCTCCTTGTTTCTTTGGTAGCATTATGAATTCAGAAACGAGCCATTCATTTGGTATGTCTCCGGTGTTGTATATATTATTAAAGATGTTAGTAATTTTATAGATCTTTCATCAAGAAGTTTGAGAAACTCTGACTGCATCTCATCTGGTCCTGGGTTTTTTCTTTCTTTTATAGATCTGATAGAGAGGTTTTAACTTCATCAGCTAATATACTAGGTCCAGTTTCCGCCTATATAGTTGTGACCCGGACACTTCGCCCACAGACCACTTCGCCCACTCGTCTTTTAGTACCACATCGCCCAATCGGAAGTCCACTTCGCCCAATTTTTGATATGTACCACATCGCCCAACACGACCACTTCGCCCACATTTCCACGAGGGACACAACGCCCAACAGGACCACTTCGCCCACATTTTCGCTAGGGACACAACGCCCACATCGACCACTTCGCCCAAAGTTTATATAGACCCACAACGCCCACAACAGGACCACAACGCCCAAAATCCATTCGTTAGAACTCGGTTAAAGCACACATACGTGGCTGGACATTTCGCCTGCCGACCACTTCGCCCACCCGTCTTTTTGTACCATATTGCCCAACCTTTCACGAGAGACACAACTCCCAACAGGACCACTTCGCCCACATCTTCGCGAGGGACACAACGCCCACATCGACCACTTCGCCCAACGTTTATATAGACCAACAACGCCCACAACAGGACCACAACGCCCAAAATCCGTTCGTTAGAACTCGATTATTGCACACGTAAAGTGTTGAATAATAATGACAAAGTTCTGTTGCCACAACGCCCAAAATAAATTTGTACGAACTTTAAAATGTCTTGATTTATTTGTAAGAGAAAGAATAATATCTAATATAACCACTTTGCCCTATTAACAATTAATTTTTGTTAATATTTTAAATTTAAGTCTGGGAATCGTTCGCTCAGATATCTCCGAAATCACTGGTCTGATTTAGACGAAATTTGATGTCTATGGACGCATGCATGGTTTTTGGGCGGATATTTTCCTTGCCAATTTGTTATAATTTTTTGGACTTTAATGAAAATCGATTATTATAAGAAATGACGGCAGTTATTGAAGTAATTTTGGGCTAAACTATATCTCTTAAAGATTCTCAATCACAAAGTTTACTCAAACTTAAAATTTAACCAATTGGGTCAATTTCAGAATTTTGAAATCTACCATTAGACATCGGTTACTTACTTGATACATCTCAAATTTGAGCTTGCTATAATTCAAAAATAAATTTAGCCTTGCTCACAATTCTTTATACGGATGGTGCCATAATTATACAGTGAATTTATTTTAACGCGCAATGTGGTATTCCCGTTTCCATGAGGAGTTGATTGTTACTATTGGTTTCTAAGGGTACGCCACGCCATGTGTAAATGCGTTTATTTTAAAATGCAATATATGAATCGTAATTTTATTGAAAAAGATGTATCAGAAATAACAACAGGGCATGTAATAACCCACATACTTGCTGTAAACTGAAGTCTTTATGTAAATATAATGTTTTTACATATTCAGTAACGTTTCCGAATTGCATTTCAAAATAAACGCATTTTACACATTGCGCATTATAATAAACTCCCTGTATACAGGGTGCCCAAACAATGGCGGATTAACTCTACGGTGCGTTACTTGGGGATGCCTAGTGAACCCTGGAAAAATATTTTAAAAATTCCCTGGGCCGTATTGTTCGAAAAGTTTTTGTTCAATGGTGGGTGATAAAATCAATTTATTCTTTCCGAAAATGTTCGGATACCCCCCACCACTTTCCCTTGAGAGATAGAGCAATAAGCATTTAACAAAAAAGAATCGAATTTATCTCAGCTTTAAAACGGTGTCCATTGTAGCTATCTGTAATATAAGAATATTTCTCAAAAAACGGGATTTAAAATTAAAGAATGCTATTACGCCCTCTGGCGGCCATTCTAGAAACTTCAAAATCATTTCCAGCATTTTTTCTTGGCCGCTTTAGTTATAAATTTTTTTACCCCAAGTCTTTACGACAATTACTTTTCGAGAGAGGGCCGAGTGCCCTTCTTAATTGGCCACCCGGTACATATTAAGGCAGTCACATCACACCATACTAACTGTCCCAATTTTGTGTTGTCTTGAATAGTACGTATTGGATGATTTACACAAAAATGTAATCTTTTTATTAGATATATTCTAATAAATATTTTGAAACTATTTAATTACGAAGCAACTTGAAAAACTCAAAAAACTAGGTAGGTATAGTCAAAATTATACCCATTCGGAGTCACGTGACTTTTGTCTGTTACTGTTAATCTTTAGTAAAATAGATGAAATGGAAGAAATTCGAAAAAAAGGCATGTCGAGTCATAAAATTAATTTTAAAATTTGACGTTTCTAATCTGTCAGATTATATTTTTCGTGTAAGTTATTGAGATAAGGGTAATAAAACCTAAAATTGTTGAGCCGAAAACTGGAAACTAAAAGAAACCATAAGACATGCGGTATAACGAGCAGTCACAAAAATTAGTTTGAATATTATGCGTTTTTTTTTAAGAGTACGACAATATTAATAATAGTAAATCAACAGTTTCACCCTCCAACGCTGTTCGCCGTGCTTCTCTTGCGTTAAATATCTCGGAGAGCACAATTTACCGAAAATATGAGCCAGAAAGTGAAGAATGCAACAACGGAAGTCGACGAAGTAGTCAAGAACTCCATCAGGGACACTATATATAAAATGTATGTAGCTAAAGAATTTGTAACCATAGAAAACCTAAAAAACGCTTGGTTGAAGAACCTGGAAGAGATTTTTCACATTCGGTTTCTTCCCTAAATAGGCTTCAAATGGCAATGTTCTATAACAGAATATGCATGCACAGAAATGGACTTATAATTTGCTATACGCAGCAGGTTTTTAATGTAGCAGCTGATATATTTACATTTTATGACATGTTATGTTTTCTTTAATCTGTAAAGTCAGTTTGATTTCATATAGGAGAATAAACCCGTATAAGCCATTCACGACCTTTTTGGGACAGAGTTGGCTATGATTTTTTCTTTTCATGTTGGACTAACTGATTCGATGATGTAGCGGATGCAATTTTTTTTTCTGTCAGTGTCTGTTCCACATTTTCTTGCCACCGCATTGCCAGATTTATTATTTTAATATTCGTAAGAAAATAAATGATTTATCAAATGTGTAAAAATAATTTTAATTTCCGTCACAGGAAAAGTCAAAATGCCCAAAATAATTTTGTTACAACAAAAAATTTCCATTCAACGATGCTACTTCCAATTTAAAAAGGACAGACCAAATTTAAAAGAACTCGAGTCGATGTGGAGACTAGAGAATATCCGGCAACAATGTACCTATTCAGAAAATATAACCTTAAACTGAAAACAACCTAACCTAACACAAAAAGTGTCAATTTCCATGAGGGAGTTTAGTTGCAACTAGGGTGACCACCTCTCAGGGTTTTACCCGGAGTCTCAGATTTTCTACACCGCGTCTCCGGGCTCCGGGTTTTGTAATAATTTCTCCGGGGTGCACTTATTTTATAATAATGTCTAAATATACCTAACCGTCAATTATATCAATGAAAATAAAATACGTTTCACATAATAGCCACAAAAATCGCGCGGCGCTTGCGTATCGTCTCTTGCTATTTGCGTTTTTGTTAAATAATAGGATTATATTTCGATTTTAACCCTTTAATAGTTAAAATGCAGAACTGCTACGTTAGATTCTTTCTAGGTTCAATCGTATTCAGCAACCAGGAGAAATTTCATATAGGTAATTCGGTACAACATTTTTAGTATTTGTTTTGTTTTTAATCTCATTTGATACTAGAGGTAATTCACTTATGTATTTTTCGTTATTCGTGATTCGTATCTCTTGAGTCAATAATGGTTAAATTTTTCTTTTCAAACCTCGTTGTTTATTGTGTTCGTATTCAAGTGTTTAAATTGCCATTTCTCACTCTTAAAGTAATTCACAAAAATCATAATGTTTAGGTAACATTGAGTCTTTTTTAAATAAAATCGTTATTATGTACAAAACCGTTAACTTTAGAACAGGGGTTCTCAACCATCTTTATTGACGCATCCCTTAGCTGTTTCTCAAGTACCCTTGAACACTATTGTATGCATAATATTAGCATAAGTTTCGTTATTGTATGTATGTATGTATTATCAATAACCTCATTTTACGGTGCGGTGTAGAGGCTGTTGCTTTATGCGCTTTCATTTGGCGGTACAATGCTCAACTGGCCCCGGATTCGGGATACAAAGTTGGAGCGCGCCTTTTGTGCTTGCGCAGCAAACGTTGTGTGAGGTGTGTGTCATGATGATGTGTTGACCGTGTTACTCTATCTCTTAGCTTTATTATTGCAAAATAAAAAATCATTAATGATTGAGGGAGTATTTTACAAAAATGACAAAGAAATACAAAGAATGCCTATACTATTTATATTTTCATTAATTTAAATCACAAAAATACTAACAATACTCGTATTTAAATTTAAAAAAACACAGTAGAAAAATATTTATATATATATATAAATCTATACGCCAAACATAACAATTCAGAAAATTAAGAGTAAGTATATAATTTTTGGTAAATCAAATTAGAAAATATATGGATAATAGTAGTAAATTTAATGAGATACTTGTCAAGGAGATATTTTCTGCCAATAGAAGACTTACTTAAGATTTTTTAAAAATGTATATGGCTTTATGGTGTTGAAATTGGCAACCCATAATGTGATTGTTTTATAAATAACTAGTGGTTTTAAGAAAAAATTAAAACGACCTAAAACATTTTCAAGTAAAAAAGATCTTCCAATACACTTGTTAACCAAATTTTTTTCCGTTAACAATTTTTAATAAAAACGTTTATACGAATGGCAAATTTTAATCTCTTAAAGCCGTACGTAAAAATTTAAAACCATTTCATAAATAAACCTTCTACTGGTAGAAAAGATTTGCCAATTTTCCTATGAATATCCTTTCCCAATTTACAGTAAAATGTTATAAACCTCATTTAACCCCCCCCCCCCGACCCCCACAAAAAATGTAATCTTTTTATTAGGTATATTCTAACAAATTTTTTGAAACTATTTAATTACGAAGCAACTTGAAAAACTCAAAAAACTAGGTTGGTACTTACAATTGCACCCGAGACAGAAGTTTTTACAATTCCCTGAAAATGTCTAAGAAGTTGCTCATTCTGCTGCTATTAATGGATGTACGAGTATAAGAAAAACCAAATTGTATTAAAATGAACATTATTTTATTTAAAATATTTACAATTAAGTCGTCATGACCCTTAAAAATGTGTCGATGGGGGTTCGATCGAGTGGGCACACACCATAGTTAAGAATGTGACCCCATTCCGGATCCGGACGCTGCGGAGTGTTGTCCAATCTTATTAACGTCTCTTTGCACTCGTCACATAGGCCGAAATGGTTGCACGGAAGCAGCACATGGGTTGGAGGCTTTTCTTTGCATATTATGCAAATCGGCGACTCTGGACGTTCTTGTTGTTGCGGATTCTCTGTTTGTTCTTCCACATCTTCCTCAGGAACTTCTGCTGCTTCGTCCTCTTGGGAAGCATTTGGCACTAGAATAACGGAAACACAATTAAATCTTACTAATTTAGACCATCGTAATTATCAAATTTATAAATAAAACTAAGTTTGTCCCACCTATTACAAAATTTATTTAGAACCTAAATGTACATTTCTGCTTTAGGTTTTAAATAAAATTTGTGATAGGTGAGACAAACTTAGTCGTATTTATACACAGAATTAAGTTCATCTATTTATTGGTAAACATATTTTCAAAACTAGTGCGGTTTTGAAAGGGTGCACTACGGCTTTAAGAGATTAAAATTTGCCATTCGTATAAACGTTTTTATTAAAAATTGTTAACGGAAAAAAATTTAGTTAACAAGTGTATTGGAAGATCTGTTTTACTTGAAAATGTTTTAGGTCGTTTTAATTTTTCTTAAAACCACTAGTTGTTTATAAAACAATCACATTATGGGTTGCCAATTTCAACACCATAAAGCCATATACATTTTTAAAAAATCGTAAGTAAAGCTTCTATTGGCAGAAAATATCTCCTTGACAAGTATCTCATTAAATTTACTACTATTATCCATATATTTTCTAATTTGATTTACCAAAAATTATATACTTACTCTTAATTTTCTGAATTGTTATGTTTGGCGTATAGATTTATCTATTTTATAAATATTTTTCTACTGTGTTTTTTTTAAATTTAAATACGAGTATTGTTAGTTTTTTGTGATTTAAATTAATGAAAATATAAATAGTATAGGCATTCTTTGTATTTCTTTGTCATTTTTGTAAAATACTCCCTCCGAGATATTTAACGCAAGAGAAGCACGGCGAACAGCGTTGGAGGGTGAAACTGTTGATTTACTATTATTAATATTGTCGTACTCTTTAAAAAAACGCATAATATTCACATATAATCTCACAAGAGCATTAATTCTTTCCGGAAATTTTTTTGAGTGCGTTCCAACAACGTCGTATTAATTTGCCGAGCGGGACGCGAGGGCAAATTAGGACGTTGTTGAATGCACGAAAAATAATTTCCGGATATGAATTAATGCTCGAATGCAGATTCGGTAAGAAAATCGTAACGATACAAGCCCTCAAAGTTAGGCTGATCTACCTACAAAAAATTTCCAAGAAATTTTGTTGTTGTCTTGGATACGGCTCTTGAACTAATTTTTCTATTGGTTATTGATGAGTGTCGTACGATTTTCAAACTAATTTTTGTGACTGCTCGTTATACCGCATGTCTTATGGTTTCTTTTAGTTTCCAGTTTTCGGCTCAACAATTTTAGGTTTTATTACCCTTATCTCAATAACTTACACGAAAAATATAATCTGACAGATTAGAAACGTCAAATTTTAAAATTAATTTTATGAATCGACATGCCTTTTTTTCGAATTTCTTCCATTTCATCTATTTTACTAAAGATGAACAGTAACAGACAAAAGTCACGTGACTCCGAATGGGTATAATTTTGACTATACCTACCTAGTTTTTTGAGTTTTTCAAGTTGCTTCGTAATTAAATAGTTTGAAAATATTTATTAGAATATATCTAATAAAAAGATTACATTTTTGTGTAAATCATCCCATACGTACTATTCAAGACAACACAAAATTGGGACAGTTAGTATGGTGTGATGTGAATGTGACTGCCTTAATATGTACCGGGTGGCCAATTAAGAAGGGCACTCGGCCCTTTCTCGAAAAGTAATTGTCGTAAAGACTTGGGGTAAAAAAATTCATAACTAAAGCGGCCAAGCAAAAATGCTGGAAATGATTTTGAAGTTTCTAGAATGGCCGCCAGAGGGCATAATCGCATTCTTTAATTTTAAATCCCGTTTTTTGAGAAATATTCTTATATTACAGATAGCTACAATGGACACCGTTTTAAAGCTGAGATAAATTCGATTCTTTTTTGTTAAATGCTTTTTGCTCTATCTCTCAAGGGAAAGTGGTGGGGGGTATTCGAACATTTTCGGAAAGAATAAATTGATTGTATCACCCACCATTGAACAAAAACTTTTCGAACAATACGGCCCAGGGAATTTTTAAAATATTTTTCCAGGGTTCACTAGGCATCCCCAAGTAACGCACCGTAGAGTTAATCCGCCATTGTTTGGACACCCTGTATACAGGGAGTTTATTATAATGCGCAATGTGTAAAATGCGTTTATTTTGAAATGCAATTCGGAAACGTTACTGAATATGTAAAAACATTATATTTATATAAAGACTTCAGTTTACAGCAAGTATGTGGGTTATTACATGCCCTGTTGTTATTTCTGATGCATCTTTTTCAATAAAATTACGGTTCATATACTGCATTTTAAAATAAACGCATTTACACATGGCGTGGCGTACCCTTAGAAACCAATAGTAACAATCAACTCCTCATGGAAACGGGAATACCACATTGCGCGTTAAAATAAATTCACTGTATAATTATGGCACCATCCGTATAAAGAATTGTGAGCAAGGCTAAATTTATTTTTGAATTATAGCAAGCTCAAATTTGAGATGTATCAAGTAAGTAACCGATGTCTAATGGTAGATTTCAAAATTCTGAAATTGACCCAATTGGTTAAATTTTAAGTTTGAGTAAACTTTGTGATTGAGAATCTTTAAGAGATATAGTTTAGCCCAAAATTACTTCAATAACTGCCGTCATTTCTTATAATAATCGATTTTCATTAAAGTCCAAAAAATTATAACAAATTGGCAAGGAAAATATCCGCCCAAAAACCATGCATGCATCCATAGACATCAAATTTCGTCTAAATCAGACCAGTGATTTCGGAGATATCTGAGCGAACGATTCCCAGACTTAAATTTAAAATATTAACAAAAATTAATTGTTAATAGGGCAAAGTGGTTATATTAGATATTATTCTTTCTCTTACAAATAAATCAAGACATTTTAAAGTTCGTACAAATTTATTTTGGGCGTTGTGGCAACAGAACTTTGTCATTATTATTCAACACTTTACGTGTGCAATAATCGAGTTCTAACGAACGGATTTTGGGCGTTGTGGTCCTGTTGTGGGCGTTGTGGGTCTATATAAACGTTGGGCGAAGTGGTCGATGTGGGCGTTGTGTCCCTCGCGAAGATGTGGGCGAAGTGGTCCTGTTGGGAGTTGTGTCTCTCGTGAAAGGTTGGGCAATATGGTACAAAAAGACGGGTGGGCGAAGTGGTCGGCAGGCGAAATGTCCAGCCACGTATGTGTGCTTTAACCGAGTTCTAACGAATGGATTTTGGGCGTTGTGGTCCTGTTGTGGGCGTTGTGGGTCTATATAAACTTTGGGCGAAGTGGTCGATGTGGGCGTTGTGTCCCTAGCGAAAATGTGGGCGAAGTGGTCGTGTTGGGCGATGTGGTACATATCAAAAATTGGGCGAAGTGGACTTCCGATTGGGCGATGTGGTACTAAAAGACGAGTGGGCGAAGTGGTCTGTGGGCGAAGTGGTATGGACCCATATAGTTGGTGCATTTCCCCTTTCATCGTGGAATAAATCCTCTATGTACTTTCTCCATGTTTCTTTAATGTCTTTTCTATCGACAATCAATTCTCCCGCTTCATTGATTAGGTTGCCCACGGTTCTCTTCCTTTGTGTTTCCGTTACTTCCCTAACCTTCTTATGTACATTAAATTCATCAAATTTCCTCAATTTCATGGCATTTTTCCTCAAGCTCCTTTTTCTTTGCTTCTCTGATCGGTCTCTGTATTATTCTATGTATTCTTTTGTAGTGTGTGACGTCATTCTTATGTTTTCGTCTCTCCTCCATAAGTTGCTTAATTTCCTCTGTCATCCATGATTTAGTCTTACTACTATCGTTTTTGAGAAACTGTTCCTTGACATGTTCTACGGCTTTGTTAAGGGTCTGAATTTTTTGTATTGTGTTGCTGCATTCCTTTTCTATTTGTTTGCATTTGTCATTCAAAATTTGGCTTACTTGATTTTTCACGATGTTACTTTAAAGTTTTCTAGTGTTGCATTTTGCTTTTACTGGGCGTCTTACTTGTACCTTCTTTAGTTTAGTTCTATAATCTCCTACTAGTAGCTTATGGTCAGATTGGATATCGGCGCCGGGAAGTGTTTTCACACTGGTAAAGCTGTTTCTGTACCTCTGATTTACCAAAATATAATCGATCTGATTTCTAATGATGACGTTCTTTCCATTATCTCTGGGTGACTTCCAAGTATATAGTCGCCTGGGTGGCAGTTTATAGAATGTGTTTAAAATTATTTTTGTTTGAAACAGAAACACAAGATGTATTCAAACAAAGATTTCGACCACGAACAAATTTGAATGCAGATGGTGATCCATACATTAGTAGACAAGGTGGTAATATGTATAAAGGCGAAAGTGAAGTATTCACAGTAGCATTGCCGTAAAAAAAATACTGCTAGACTGGAAAAAGGCTGTAAGTAAAGTTATATAAAAAGGACTGTGAATATTACATGGTAATATCGTTGCTTAGTGTACCAGAGAACCGTACGACTAGGTATAGACTACAAAAAAGACTTAAATACAAAAGTGGAGACGTAAAGAGTGGGTTTAGTCCGGAGCATTCTATTCAGGACCGCATTTTCACACTGCGACGGGTACCAAAGAAACTAATCAGATACAATAGCAACAGTTGGCACAGTTTTTATAGACTTAAAGAAAATAAGTGTAGAATCTAGTATTCTCACAACAACAGGTGAACTGCTCAGCCCACTATTGTTCTTAATTACTTTCTAATACTATTACGAAATTTCAAACTGGCAACTGCTATTCTAGTTTTGAAAAGTACTTATTTTTCTATCCTAGTGAAAAAAATAGTTAATTGTTTAACAAGTAAAGAAAAGTAGTACTCGTTTTCAAAGGAGTGTGAAAGTGTAAGTGTTAAATTTGAATGGGTGTACCCAATGGAAATGAAAAACATTATATTGATACATTATCATCAAATAGAAATTTAGAAATGGCAAAATTTCAGTGTACTTTGGGCGTCCCTCGTATCAGTTTCTTCATTTTATTTTTGGAATCCTAATTATTTACCATTTTTTCCTTAACATAACCTAGAATATCCGATACAGTGCGACAGAAGAAGTTTGATTGAATTAAATGTGTATATTACTGTCACGATTGTATAATAGTAGATTGTTCTACAAGTTACAAAGACTGAGATGCTCCTCATCACACTGAAGTTTTTTTCTATCGCTCATGTGATCTACTTCACATTTGTGATAAAAAGCCAAACTTCATTGCTTAGCTATACAAATAATTATTTTGCACCAGTAACAAAAAGAAGTATTTTCCAATACTAAAATGACAATTGAAATTTGACATTTCGTAATGTCAAATAACTATTATGGATGATATTGTAACAGCAAGCAGACCAGTAGAAAAGGGAGAGAAATCCCCCACCACTTTTAATTCGATTAAGCCACGCCCCCTTAATTCGCGGAATTATTCGCGGATTTCGCGGAATTTTCGCGGATTGACCCAATTAATTTCGCGGATTGATCTAATTAATCACATATGAAGTTTGATATGTAATTTACATATGTGCTACTGATTAAATTACGCATTAGCTTCCGATTAAAATTACGCGTCGGACTTCGGCGGCCATCTTGGATTTCTGGCGCGAATATTTGAAATTTAAATTTTTTCAGATTTTTTCTAAGTCCCAGTTTTTGAATTTAAACTTCGCGGTGTGTCGTCCATCTTTGTTTTCTGCGCGCGCACTTCTCACAGGTGTCGTTTTTAATTTTGAATTTTCGCGGAAATATTTGAATTTCAAACTGGTAGATCTTCCGTCTCCCTCATCGAAGCTACTCTCTCTCTCATGCACGGAGGCCATTTTAATTTCGCGCGAATATTTGAATTTTAAATTTTTTTCAGATTTTTCTAAGTCCCTGTTTTGAATTTAATTTCTCGGGTGTCGACCATCTTGGTTTTCTCACATTTATTTTAATTTAAAATAAGCTTCCTGCGATGTCCCATGGCTGGAGTCGAAACAGCGATCACAGCATTACGAGTACGAAGCCTTAACCAACTGGGCTATCGAAGCGATCGAGGTTAAAGGAATTAAACATAGTCACTTACGTGTCACGAGCCCAGCTTTAAACAAACTATTTTTCAAAAAAGGTTATTTATGAAATTGGAAATGCATTGCCTGTGTTGTTAAATGACTTGTAGTAATTTTAAAAAACTGATTTTACGGTTGGATGTGTCATAATTAATAATTTTATAATTTGTGCCTGCTATATGGCTGGATTAACGAGATCCTCATTGTCCCTACCTACTATTGGAAATTTCCGTCTAAGTTCCCTTTTTAAAACAGGTCGGTGTCTGTGTTTTGTTTGGTTTTAAAGGTTTGAATATTGTACCACTTAGCTGTTCTAACATTACACTTCCATATTCATATTATAAATAAATTTTAAATGTTATTTTCGACTGAGTTTTAGCCGCTTATAAATTACAACAGCTAGTTTAAAATTAAATGGGCGATCGGTCACAATTATATATATCAGCAATAACATGAACAAGAAGATATACGTATTGCTTGAGTAAGAAAGAGATAAACATATAATCCGTTCACGACCTTTTTGGGACAGAGTTGGCTATTATTTTTTCTTTTCATGTTGGACTAACTGATTCGGTGATGTAGCGGATGCAACTTTTTTTCTGTCAGTGTCTGTTCGACATTTTCTTGCCACCACATTGCCAAACTTATTATTTTAATATTCGTAAGAAAATAAATGCTTTATCAAGTGTGTAAAAGTAATTTTAATTTCCGTCAAAGGAAAAATCAAAATGCCCAATATAATTTTGTTACAACAAAAAATTTCCATTAAACGATGCTAGTTGCAGTTTAAAAAGGACAGACCAGATCTAAAAGAACACGAGTTGATGTCGAGACTAGAGAGAGATCCGGCAACAATGTACCTATTCAGAAAATATAACCTTAAACTGAAAACAACCTAACCTAACAGAAAAAGTGTCAGTTTGCATTAGGGAGTTTAGTTGCCGCAGAGGTACTGCCAACAAAATTACTAGATGGTCATAGCCTCACCTGACCCAAAAAGATCGTGAACGGCTTATATTAGCAAGTATTGGAGAAGGCTTGACTAATTTTAATTATGACATTTGTAAACTAAACATAAAATAAATTTGAATAAAAGCACGCAAAATTACGAAAATACGTAGAAAATTTATAAAAATCGGCATCTTGTCACATTAAATTCTGCAAAAACGACAAAAAACAATATTTTATACAACTTTCATTGAAAAAATAGTAAAATTTTACGAAAATACGTCTGTGTTGACGACCAATGAAAATAAATTTGAATAAAAATACGCAAAAATTACGAAAAGACGTATGTGTTGATCCCCAAAGTAACAAAAATTTGAATAAAAACGCACAATTTCGTTGAAAATCTTTACAAAGCGACTTTATAGTACCGAAAAATGATGTAAAAAAGTTTTAAGAGTTATTTCTAAGCATAATTTTGCAAACGTTTAACAAATAAACCGTAATTTTTTAAAGTACATCACACAATTATGAAATCGTAGTTCAATTTATATGAATTTTCGATACTTTGTATGTGAAAAATAGCTTCAATTACTAATATTTGAATAAAAACATGCAATTTCCAAAGCATTTTGTTTAAAATTTTAGAAAATCGACAGCATCTCCCATGAAAATTTATAAAAATCGGCATCATGTCACATTAAATTCTGCAAAAACGACAAAAAACAATATTTTTATACAACTTTCATTGAAAAATAGTAAAATTTTACGAAAATACGTCTGTGTTGACGACAAATGAAAATAAATTTGAATAGAAACACGCAAAAATTACGAAAAGACGTATGTGTTGACCCCCAAAGTAACAAAAATTTGAATAAAATCACGCAATCATACAGCATCTCACATAAATTTTCGCAAATATCGACATCATGTCACATAAATTATACAAAAACTGTCATCAAGTCACTTGAAATTATACAAAATACGATATTTTTATTCAACACACGATGAAAATTTAACAAAAATCACGCAATCACACATCATATCACATAAATTTACACAAAATCGACATCATGTCACATAAATTATACAAAAACTGACATATCACTTGAAATTATACAAAAAACGATATTTTATTCAACACACGATAAAAATTGAACAAAAATCACGCAATTACAAGCCATCCCACATAAATTTTCACAAAAATCGACATCATGTTACATAAACGATGCATAATTTTGCAAATGTTTTACACTTTTTATAAAATGCATCGCTCAAAATTAAAAGAAATAGCAATTTCGTTGAAAAATTTGCAAATGTTTTACACTTTTTTATAAAATGTATCGCACAAAATTAAAAGAAATCACAATTTTCTAAATTATATCACGCCATTATGAAATCGTAGATTGATTTTTTGAAATTTTACACTTTGTAACTGTAAAATAACTTCAAATACTAATATTTTAGCTTTAGATTTTGTAATTATTGCAGATTCGTGAAAAACAAAAGCAGAGTAGAAATAAAAAACACAAACACTTTTGTAATAAACAAATATATTGTTCTTATTTCGTATAATACTTAATAATATAAATATAAATGTACAGCAGAATGTCTTATTTTCTAAAAATTCGCTAGCAATTTACAAAACTGTAGTTTGAGGTGCACGACATTTCAAATTAAAAAGGCTGTAAGTAATAAAATCAGAATTTCATTGTGTAATTTTAAAGTTTAAGATGCACCCAATCTAGAATTCCCTTCGTTTTTGGTGTTGATGACATCTGCCTTAGAGGCGTTTTTCTAACGGCCCTTTTTTGGAGGCGTTTCCTTATCGGCGTTCTTCTGACTGAACCTTTTTGATGTGGACTTGGATGAGTAGCTGGTGTTTTTAATTTATATTCTAAATCGGACTCGCAGTTATCAGTTTCCATTTCGGTTTTCCCTGTAGTACCAGTCGGGGTTGGCTTCTTTTGCTGTTTAGGTTTAGCTAGCAGCACATTAGCAACGTTAAGGTCTTTGATGTAATCAGCAAACTGTAGGCGTCCGGGTGGATTAATAGTTTTTCGAGGCCGCAGAGTGTCGTGAATTAAATCGACTATGTTAGACGCCGGTAAAATTTCACCCTTTATAGTAACGGTACCCTTGTGATCCCAGCTCACATCGCTTGAGGTACGCAAAATGCGTAGGAAAACTTCAGCTTTTTTCTTAAAAGTTTTGGGAAGTGTAGATAAAATAACGGCATTTGATAGGCTGTCACTGGTTGTTTCAATAGGTATTTTGATTGGCTGCCGCGCCTGGTTTGTGAAATGAAGGAATCGTTGTAAAACCTGATTGTACTGGATCAATTTATCGTGATCAGTTAATTTGGACTTTAAAACTTTTTGCATTTCGTCATCAAGCTGTGATAATATATTTTTCTCAGCATCATCGCCAGACTTAAGACGTTGGACAAATTCCGGCGATACAATCAACATCTTCCGCTCTTTGTCCATTTTAGTCGAAAAGGAGCTCAGTCGTTTGTTCTGGTAGAGCCGTCGTGAATAAACTAGCTTAAAATCAAGGCTTTCATAATAAATATATCAAAAAAAAAATATGACAGGTACGGGAATCGAACCCGTATTCTCTCTAGAGATCAGAGCTTGAATCTGACGCCTTAACCATTCGGCCAACCTGACTCTCTATATAAACGAGCACTCTCTGCCTAATTAAGAAAACATATAGTTTAAAAGTCTTCTATTTGCAATTTCATACAATATTTCATATAAATTAAGCCATGTACAAATTTCTAAATCGGTTTTGATATATATTTTCTCGAAAGACTTGACCCTCAGCTGCCGTTTTATTATTTGTCGTGATGCGTCATCGCTGAATTTTACAAGTGCCATCCTGTCTGCGATGTGACGCACGCAGTGTTTCCATACCTTTTTATTTTAAAATTCTATAAAATCAGAGGTCCAAACTGCTGCCGCATCAGGTAACAGAGTACAATGGTTTAAAACGTGTTAGTGCGGCAGCAGTCGGGCCTCTGGTTTTATAGAATTTTAAAATAAAAAGGGATGGAGACATTGCATACGTCACACAGCAGACAGGTTGGCTCTTGTAAATTCAACGATGACGCATCTCGACAAATAATAAAACGGCAGCTGAGGGTCATGTCTTTCGATAAAATATATATCAAAACCGATTTAGAAATTTGTACATGGCTTAATTTATATGAAATATTGTATGAAATTGCAAATAGAAGACTTTTAAACTATATGTTTTCTTAATTAGGCAGAGAGTGCTCGTTTATATAGGGAGTCAGGTTGGCCGAATGGTTAAGGCGTCAGATTCAAGCTCTGATCTCTAGAGAGAATACGGGTTCGATTCCCGTACCTGTCATATTTTTTTTTTTGATATGTTTATTATAAAAGTCTTGATTTTAAGCTAGTTTATTCACGACGGCTCTACCAGAACAAACGACTGAGCTCCTTTTCGACTAAAATGGACAAAGAGCGGAAGATGTTGATTGTATCGCCGGAATTTGTCCAACGTCTTAAGTCTGGCGATGATGCGGAGAAAAATATATTATCACAGCTTGATGACGAAATGCAAAAAGTTTTAAAGTCCAAATTAACTGATCACGATAAATTGATCCAGTACAATCAGGTTTTACAACGATTCCTTCATTTCACAAACCAGGCGCGGCAGCCAATCAAAATACCTATTGAAACAACCAGTGACAGCCTATCAAATGCCGTTATTTTATCTACACTTCCCAAAACTTTTAAGAAAAAAGCTGAAGTTTTCCTACGCATTTTGCGTACCTCAAGCGATGTGAGCTGGGATCACAAGGGTACCGTTACTATAAAGGGTGAAATTTTACCGGCGTCTAACATAGTCGATTTAATTCACGACACTCTGCGGCCTCGAAAAACTATTAATCCACCCGGACGCCTACAGTTTGCTGATTACATCAAAGACCTTAACGTTGCTAATGTGCTGCTAGCTAAACCTAAACAGCAAAAGAAGCCAACCCCGACTGGTACTACAGGGAAAACCGAAATGGAAACTGATAACTGCAAGTCCGATTTAGAATATAAATTAAAAACACCAGCTACTCATCCAAGTCCACATCAAAAAGGTTCAGTCAGAAGAACGCCGATAAGGAAACGCCTCCAAAAAAGGGCCGTTAGAAAAACGCCTCTAAGGCAGATGTCATCAACACCAAAAACGAAGGGAATTCTAGATTGGGTGCATCTTAAACTTTAAAATTACACAATGAAATTCTGATTTTATTACTTACAGCCTTTTTAATTTGAAATGTCGTGCACCTCAAACTACAGTTTTGTAAATTGCTAGCGAATTTTTAGAAAATAAGACATTCTGCTGTACATTTATATTTATATTATTAAGTATTATACGAAATAAGAACAATATATTTGTTTATTACAAAAGTGTTTGTGTTTTTTATTTCTACTCTGCTTTTGTTTTTCACGAATCTGCAATAATTACAAAATCTAAAGCTAAAATATTAGTATTTGAAGTTATTTTACAGTTACAAAGTGTAAAATTTCAAAAAATCAATCTACGATTTCATAATGGCGTGATATAATTTAGAAAATTGTGATTTCTTTTAATTTTGTGCGATACATTTTATAAAAAAGTGTAAAACATTTGCAAATTTTTCAACGAAATTGCTATTTCTTTTAATTTTGAGCGATGCATTTTATAAAAAGTGTAAAACATTTGCAAAATTATGCATCGTTTATGTAACATGATGTCGATTTTTGTGAAAATTTATGTGGGATGGCTTGTAATTGCGTGATTTTTGTTCAATTTTTATCGTGTGTTGAATAAAATATCGTTTTTTGTATAATTTCAAGTGATATGTCAGTTTTTGTATAATTTATGTGACATGATGTCGATTTTGTGTAAATTTATGTGATATGATGTGTGATTGCGTGATTTTTGTTAAATTTTCATCGTGTGTTGAATAAAAATATCGTATTTTGTATAATTTCAAGTGACTTGATGACAGTTTTTGTATAATTTATGTGACATGATGTCGATATTTGCGAAAATTTATGTGAGATGCTGTATGATTGCGTGATTTTATTCAAATTTTTGTTACTTTGGGGGTCAACACATACGTCTTTTCGTAATTTTTGCGTGTTTCTATTCAAATTTATTTTCATTTGTCGTCAACACAGACGTATTTTCGTAAAATTTTACTATTTTTCAATGAAAGTTGTATAAAAATATTGTTTTTTGTCGTTTTTGCAGAATTTAATGTGACAAGATGCCGATTTTTATAAATTTTCATGGGAGATGCTGTCGATTTTCTAAAATTTTAAACAAAATGCTTTGGAAATTGCATGTTTTTATTCAAATATTAGTAATTGAAGCTATTTTTCACATACAAAGTATCGAAAATTCATATAAATTGAACTACGATTTCATAATTGTGTGATGTACTTTAAAAAATTACGGTTTATTTGTTAAACGTTTGCAAAATTATGCTTAGAAATAACTCTTAAAACTTTTTTACATCATTTTTCGGTACTATAAAGTCGCTTTGTAAAGATTTTCAACGAAATTGTGCGTTTTTATTCAAATTTTTGTTACTTTGGGGATCAACACATACGTCTTTTCGTAATTTTTGCGTATTTTTATTCAAATTTATTTTCATTGGTCGTCAACACAGACGTATTTTCGTAAAATTTTACTATTTTTTCAATGAAAGTTGTATAAAATATTGTTTTTTGTCGTTTTTGCAGAATTTAATGTGACAAGATGCCGATTTTTATAAATTTTCTACGTATTTTCGTAATTTTGCGTGCTTTTATTCAAATTTATTTTATGTTTAGTTTACAAATGTCATAATTAAAATTAGTCAAGCCTTCTCCAATACTTGCTAATATAAGCCGTTCACGATCTTTTTGGGTCAGGTGAGGCTATGACCATCTAGTAATTTTGTTGGCAGTACCTCTGCGGCAACTAAACTCCCTAATGCAAACTGACACTTTTTCTGTTAGGTTAGGTTGTTTTCAGTTTAAGGTTATATTTTCTGAATAGGTACATTGTTGCCGGATCTCTCTCTAGTCTCGACATCAACTCGTGTTCTTTTAGATCTGGTCTGTCCTTTTTAAACTGCAACTAGCATCGTTTAATGGAAATTTTTTGTTGTAACAAAATTATATTGGGCATTTTGATTTTTCCTTTGACGGAAATTAAAATTACTTTTACACACTTGATAAAGCATTTATTTTCTTACGAATATTAAAATAATAAGTTTGGCAATGTGGTGGCAAGAAAATGTCGAACAGACACTGACAGAAAAAAAGTTGCATCCGCTACATCACCGAATCAGTTAGTCCAACATGAAAAGAAAAAATAATAGCCAACTCTGTCCCAAAAAGGTCGTGAACGGATTATATGTTTATCTCTTTCTTACTCAAGCAATACGTATATCTTCTTGTTCATGTTATTGCTGATATATATAATTGTGACCGATCGCCCATTTAATTTTAAACTAGCTGTTGTAATTTATAAGCGGCTAAAACTCAGTCGAAAATAACATTTAAAATTTATTTATAATATGAATATGGAAGTGTAATGTTAGAACAGCTAAGTGGTACAATATTCAAACCTTTAAAACCAAACAAAACACAGACACCGACCTGTTTTAAAAAGGGAACTTAGACGGAAATTTCCAATAGTAGGTAGGGACAATGAGGATCTCGTTAATCCAGCCATATAGCAGGCACAAATTATAAAATTATTAATTATGACACATCCAACCGTAAAATCAGTTTTTTAAAATTACTACAAGTCATTTAACAACACAGGCAATGCATTTCCAATTTCATAAATAACCTTTTTTGAAAAATAGTTTGTTTAAAGCTGGGCTCGTGACACGTAAGTGACTATGTTTAATTCCTTTAACCTCGATCGCTTCGATAGCCCAGTTGGTTAAGGCTTCGTACTCGTAATGCTGTGATCGCTGTTTCGACTCCAGCCATGGGACATCGCAGGAAGCTTATTTTAAATTAAAATAAATGTGAGAAAACCAAGATGGTCGACACCCGAGAAATTAAATTCAAAACAGGGACTTAGAAAAATCTGAAAAAAATTTAAAATTCAAATATTCGCGCGAAATTAAAATGGCCTCCGTGCATGAGAGAGAGAGTAGCTTCGATGAGGGAGACGGAAGATCTACCAGTTTGAAATTCAAATATTTCCGCGAAAATTCAAAATTAAAAACGACACCTGTGAGAAGTGCGCGCGCAGAAAACAAAGATGGACGACACACCGCGAAGTTTAAATTCAAAAACTGGGACTTAGAAAAAATCTGAAAAAATTTAAATTTCAAATATTCGCGCCAGAAATCCAAGATGGCCGCCGAAGTCCGACGCGTAATTTTAATCGGAAGCTAATGCGTAATTTAATCAGTAGCACATATGTAAATTACATATCAAACTTCATATGTGATTAATTAGATCAATCCGCGAAATTAATTGGGTCAATCCGCGAAAATTCCGCGAAATCCGCGAATAATTCCGCGAATTAAGGGGGCGTGGCTTAATCGAATTAAAAGTGGTGGGGGATTTCTCTCCCTTTTCTACTCAGACCATGCGTACAAATGCTCTGAACTGGATACAGAAATATGCTTCCAGTGACGATATCACAATTCAGAATGCACATTTGTAGCTAACATCCTGCTGTTCGTAGAAACTGAGGAGGCAGTCTAAAGGAATCCATAAAACGAAATAGATGAATATAAGCACAAACAAAATGAAGATTTTGGTGTTAGAAGCAAAATGAAACAGCATATACTAAGAAAATCGTTTTTAAACGAAAAGAAAATGCAAAGAAAAACAAAGATGTTCATATTTAAAACAGTGCACCTACTTACCAACACTAATTAATGGAAAGGAGACGTGACTCCTTATGCTAGAGCATCATCCCGGAGGTTGAGATGAAGTACTTACGAAGAGTTCCATCTATCTTGATTATATGATTTAATAATAATTGGTTATGTCTGGCACTCTAATTATTAATTATGTTAATATTACAGTCTTATTATATGTATCTGATAGTTGTTGGAGATTATCTTAAAGCATTTAAGCATTTGTAGACCATGTTGTATGTTACACTATGACTCCCGGAATGGGATAGTAATAGTTAGAAGCCTCTAAGAATCGTTTCCACTTCTTAATTACATTGAGTGCACCTGCTTGAGCTCTATCACACTGAAAATTCTGAGAATAACAAGTATTATTGAGTCTTCTTGTTCTTATTCTTCGTCTGCTTCTCTTTTGTAAGCAGACTTCGGATTGATCAGTTGCAGATTTCTAGTGTTGCTGGCTCTCAGCTAATTGCTTTAGTTCTAGGTAGTTCTTACACCCTTAGACGTTTTTCTTTGCCTTCCTGCTTTTAATACGGTTCTTAAAGTTCTCTCGTGTCTTCTAATATGTTCACTTACTCTGTTTCTTCTATTCTGTATGCGACCTTATCAGCACTTCTGCGATAGTTGGGACTTCTGTCGGTTTTATTTTCAGTATTCTGATAGCTTATGAAAATGATGAAATAGACTATTAGTCAATACTTTGACTGTATTTGGTATATTTCATTATTGAATGTATTGAACGTTATATAAAAACGGCTGGGACATGTACAGTAATAGTTGAACACTTGCATATTTGTTGATTATATTGAGCGTTGATTGATCACATTTAATAGAACTTCAGTAACTTTAATTCTAGTGGAAATATTGTTTTTGGGTACTACTAACACCTGGTTATGCTAGTTTTGTGAATAGTAATAAAGAAATGGATATGGACATACTTGTGCTCAACGAAACAAAGAAGAAATGAACTGAAGTGGAATAATACAGAAAGAACGAGCGAAGGCTGGAGTAATCATTCTATTGACGAAAAAGTTATAGAAAAAATTAAATCATGAGAATTCATCAACGAGAGACTGATTAAGATGGATCTAGAGATATTCGGCAGGAAAATTGTGATTCAGTGAGCATATGATGAAATTAATCAACAGATGATTTTTTGATAACTCTGCAAGAAGGGATTTAAATAGTCAATCAAAGTGAAGAGATTTTTACATCAGGCAATTTGAATGGAAAAACAGGATAAACAAAAAACGACGAAATGATTGAACAGCTTAGAGAGGTGGGTACAAATATAAACAGAGAAAGCATAAATGAAATTTGTGAAATAAATAAGGAATACCAATGATGTCCATCGCCATAAGAAGTTTCAGATAATATTTACTTTCTTAAATTTTCTTTGAAGCAGTAGCAAGGTAGAGCAGGGGCACTCTTTTAGAGAGCCACCTACCACATGAAAAATCTATAATATCTGCATCAAACAAGGTTAGGTCAAAACAAATAACAATTTGGCAGACCGTTTGAGCGGAAGGAAAAAGACTTTACAAACAATCATTAAACCCTAATAATATAGATGATTCCTTGATGTATAAAAATAAGAATACCGACGTGAAAGCACTCGTAGTAAATAATAAAAGTGGGAAGAAAAATACTTAAGTTGGATTCAATATCTGAAGGGAACAAGGAGCTTGGAATCCTCGCGAGTACCTACTTATAACCATAATAAGGAAGAACACGAAAGAGGGGGTGGGGTACACCTGACTTACATTAGCAAACAAGAACAGAAAGTAGGTATTTATAAAAGCAGTTATAAAATGCGTCATTTTGTGTAACGCTTGGGATTTTGCTGGACGAGCATAGCGAGATCTCGCAAAGTCACACACTCTTGAAGCAGACAGTATTACCGTAGAAAAAATAGGGACGTTAACAGTAGTGAAATTGTATGTGAATAATTTTAGTTATAATGAAATAATGCAGTGTTTTACTATACCTGTGGACACGAAATTTCAAGTTACCTCAACTGAGGTAGTATACCTGATGGAAGAACATTACAATAACGTTTCTACCTGCACATTATGCTAGATTAAGTGGAAGAAGAACATTAGTTGAGCTTAGCCTTTTTTCTGTATCCGAGAAAATAAATCCATTTATTATTATTATTATTAAATGAAAACCTTTACACCCCCCGCCTCGCAGACAATCAGGTCCTTAGAGTGCAGGTTAAGACGACCTTAGCATCAAGATACAGAAATTAGAAGAAGAATATGCAGTCAACAAGCTAGAAAAAAGTAAAAGACAGGAAACTCAACAACGACTAAAAAAGAGTTGAGGTTAAAAAAAAACTGAAGCAGCACATGCATAAGGCAACAAAAATAGAATTTATAACACCATGAGACGTAGTGAGATGGCTTCTAGAGAAGAAAATTGGATCATAAACAAATAAAAACCAGAATGATCAGATCAATGTAAAAAAATGAGTTCTGTAGAAAGCATTGTGGAGTTACTAGAATGGACCGAGTAAACAAATCAAGAAAAGGATGAGAAATGAAAACAATACATTGAATTTCGTTGAAGGGAAGAGATTGATGTGGTTTGAGTATGTCAGAAAGGCAAACCAGAATAACAGGATATATTATGGGGTAACAGAATGGAGTCCAATACGAAGAACAAGGAGAGGAAAACCTTAAAGATTATGGAGGAATGAAGCAGACGAAAGGACGGAAGATAAAGATTTCGAGGTCGAAGTATGACAAGATAGGGATAGATGCTGTGGAAATCAATATATCCATTTGAAAGTGATTAGGAACGAAAAATTCAATAAATTAAACAAATTTATTGGCTTTACATATACTGCGTTGGTGGAAATGACATATTGGCATTCATAAATTAAATTTAACAAGCGTAAGTCAATATTTCCATTTTTGGAAGCTTCCTTTCTCGACTTCCATCACTACATAAATTACTGGATTACGATAGATGTATCCATTAATATCAACAAAGCGTATATTGTCGAATTTAACTAACTGTACTTTCATAATTTTGATATATCATTAGAAGTTGGGAAAGGCAAACCACTATTAATAAATTCCTAAGAACGCCTCTTTTTGACATCTCATACTGTTGAAAGAAGATGGAACGTTTAGAAATTCGCTTCGAGGGTCTGCCAAAATGTCTATTCTAGTATTAAGATCACACCATCGGCACCAGATCGGTGCAAACTCCACTTCCCTCCAATCAGTGTTAATTTTTGCAGTCGTTCAGCACGAACACTCGAGTGCCATTTAACGCATCCGCGAAACTCATTATTCTTGGTCGCGAATAAGCGCATTTCGCGTATGCGCCATTCAGGGGAATTACGACACATGTTTGTGGTCAGCTTGAAGTTAAGAAACGTGATTTAGCAGCCCCAAGAATGGCATAAACCTTTGAAATTTATGTAACCGCGTTATGAGACATTGTATGGGAACTTGCTCAGGAATAATTAAGAGATAATGCTTAAACGGCGTGTTGGCGTACTCGTCTGGATTTAAACTCGCATGAAATACAACGCAGAATTGCAGGCGTTGTCAAATCGTGCCCTAATGACTTAATAATGTGCAGCGGCCCCTTTACTTTATTGAAGTAGTTCTGCTAAAAAGCTCGCTGTAGATTATGCGGTAATGGCTGTTCTCGGCTTTTAATATTGAGTGCTCATTTTCTTCTTGCTCGGTAGAAAACTGATTATTATAAATATAATTGTCAAACATACCCGAAGTTTTTATAACTACTATTGTGACTAGTGTCATCCTTGTTTCTTGTTCTACTTCTGACACATGCAGTGTTCTACGTTACTCGTTTTTTTTACTTTAGTCGAATTATTCCTATTTTGCCATTTTTTCTTTGTCTACCGTTTTCATACGCCATACCTCATTTTATAATTTTTTTCTTATTTTATGTTGTCTTTTACCGAATCAATCTTCAAGTTCCTTTTCTGAACTACCTTTGCCGGTTTTATCTTCGTGCGCATCATATTTTCTTCACCCTAGACTAAGATAACTTAGAAAGTAGTAATTCTTCTATCTTCTATATTGATTCCCATCAGTCATTCTATTTTCTATGTACTCGGTCTTCTTAATTACTGCTTCTTTAGTAGCTTCTACTTTATCTATTATCGTTTGCTCGAAACTCTTTTCTAATCCATTGAATTCATCTTGCATTTCTGCTCTAATTCCCTGCTTTTTTATTTTATTAATTCCGCTTTGTAGGTGTTAATTCTGTCGTAAATTTTATTTATTTCCAGCTGCAGCTTCTTTTTATTTTCGGCTTGTATCTTTGCCAATTCTTCTGTCTGCTTTTTGATTTGGTCTTCCATTCTTTTCACATTTTCTACTGCATGTGCTCTGGTTTCTTCTGCACTACGCTGTATTGCTTCTTGCATATTTTCTAGCATCGTTTTATTTTCTTCGGCGCTGCGCTGAATTGGTACTTGCATGTTTATATTTATTTGCGCAATTACATGCATTAATTCCTCCATATTTATATCTTTCGTTGCCCCTTCGCCTTGGCTACTCTCTTCGTCTCCCCATTCTATTTGTTGCCGTGCTTCTTGTGCAGTTTCTTGTACCGGCACCTCTTCCATTTCTTCTTCTTGCTTCTTTCCTTTTCTTGTCGTTCGTTTCTCTGCCATATTTGTATTTTGTAGGTAATAAGAGCTTTAATTTAAATATTCGCCCCACGTTGCGGTCGACACTTGTTATGTTTATGATATAATATGTTATACTTATTTGGATATTCTAAATAACTGAGTATATAAATCTCAAAGTTGAATATAATAACTAAAATGACTCTCTCATGGGTCGGGTCTCTACATTCTAGCAAATATTATTAGAAACTAATTCAAATACATTTGCTACCAAATTCAATATTTGGGGGTCTTTTATAATAATTTTGAAAAATTAAAACCATTGAATAGTAAGCAGTCAACTACTGGGATCATTTCTATGCAGAAATTATAGGTAATGAGAATTCAAGTAGAGAATATGGCGTTCCAACCTAGCCAATTATGCCAAACAAATTGGCTTTGCTTTAAGAAACAGAACAGTTCTACGTCTTTGCACGTTTGCTAGGCGACAGCAAAAGCGTAAGTAAATAAACGCCACAAAACAAAACACTCACAAGACGCTCTTGCCGGAAGTTGATATAAAATAGACGCCAAATCAGAATTTTAGGAATAATGCTTTTTAGAATCACTTTCCTCACCTGTTCTGCTGCTCCTGCGATGCATAATATGACTCTAAAGAACCCCGCAGTAAATCTCACGTCGCTGTAGGCCCCTGCGCTGATGAATATGGCTGTTAGTAATGACCCACACACCTCGCTTGGTTGCTGCCGGAGCTTTCCTGGCTAATACTCTGCACCACTTACAGCCGTATTCATAGTCGTTCGCCAGCGGCTCGCCGGCGAGTCGCCGGAGTTTCGTTATGAATAGTATGTTGGCGGCACTGTACGTCTATGTCAAATTCGAGGTTAGCAGGTTAGGTTTTCCGTCAGTTTTGACAGAAATTGACACAAAATCTAACCTGCTAACCTCGAATTTGACATAGACGTACAGTGCCGCCAACATACTATTCATAACGAAACTCCGGCGACTCGCCGGCGAGCCGCTGGCGAACGACTATGAATACGGGTGTCAGTGTTTTGCCCCGTCCTAGAGCTCCAAACTGCCCCAGGACAACCCGCTGTCTCATTTACACTCGCCTCACGTTTCAATTACCCTGCCTCGTCGTCCTAAAACTGCCTCGAAAACCCCAACTGCTGTTCCATACGTTTTGAAATTTGTTATTATATTTTTATCTGTTACTGTTGCTTTCGCTTTGTTTTCACTTCTGCTTGCTCGCGTATCGTATTCAATTATAATATCAGTATGGACCTGGTAGTATAACGGATAAGACGCTTTCTTCTGTGCTTTTTTTGTGTTTCCTTGCTTCCCTACTGTTTTTTATTAATAGTAAATTTTATATTCATATTGTCTAGATTCAGCAGACTATTTCGTACATCTTTGTTACTCTAATTAAAAACCTATTTTTCTTGGTACAAGCTACATGTCTGCTGACTATTCTCACCTTTTGGCTTTCTTCAACCGTTTATCCGTATTACCTCACATATTACTAATATAAGAAAAATAATTCTATACCAAAGCCGCTTATGTAATATGTTTTAAAATCAAATGTCATATTTCCTAATGAGCAGGTAAGTAAGAAAATAAAATTAAAAATATAAATTATTTGTGTACAGGGGCTTCAGCACCGAGGGTTTTTTTCTAAATAGAGACGTAATAAAATTAAAAAATTTGAATCAACTCTTGTAGGTTATGCTCTCCCCGTTTGACGTTCATCTGTTACCCCACTAATATAGAAAATTGTAAAACAATCGATTACTTCAGTGCTTATTGCTCATATTTAAAGAGGTTCGACGTTCTACTAGTGATTTATGTACCAAGGGCGTAAGAAAGCGTTTATGGGGCGCGGCGTAAAACCACCTGCCATAAACGCTAGTTATGCATGAGTTATACAAAAAAATGTATGTAACTGCCGAAATATTTGCAATTACCAGGTTTATAGTTCTTAAAAATTGGCAACCTACAATGCCAGTGCTTCTTACACTGACAAATAAGGCACTGATCGGGCCGTGAAGTGCTTTATGGTTCCAGGGCAGTAAAGGGACGCATTATGCCATAAAACGTAAGGTATATTCTTCTTCTTCCTCTTATTATAGGCCAGTGGCCTGTTTTAACCACGAAGTGGTTCTATGAGTCCTCTTTGCCCTTAGGCCGGGTAGATGGCTAGACTTGCCCGTCTAAAGTGAGAAAGAGTTTCCTTATTTAAATAGGGGTTAACGACTACCACAGGTGTTAGCGTGGTAGCTGGGGAGCGTACGATTTTTAAAATCCTTTTAGAGTCAGCTCACCAGTAAGCTATATTAAAGTGACCAATTCAGCTTGGTTATACATAAAATTCTTTATTTTCAAACGTCATAAGAGTGACAACTTATGTTACTTGACAAACAAGGTAAATGCGTTACTTTTATGCATAAAAATGGTTACTTTAACGCCGGAGGAGTAAAAAACTTCAAAAACTGATTAGCTTTCTAATATTTTTGACATTGGCCTTCTTAATTGTCGGGAACTGACGTAGACGTCAATTCTCAATAATCGTAATTTTCGAAATATATACTCATTTATATTAGTTCGGGCATATGCTATTTGAAGTAAAAGCACAGTCTATCTACGTATATAGACTGCGGTAAAAGTGACTTTGGGTGCATGGCCCGGGCTTATCTGACTTGCTTAAGCTCGTCAGTCAAACGCGTCCGGTCTCGCCACACAAAGTATCACTTTTACTCCTAATAACACAACGAAATACTTAACAAAGCTTTATATTTGAAGCTTGACTACAGAAATTACAATGTAAATCCAGGTTGCAATTTTGAGATGTTTGAATTTCTGAAAGAAGATATTCCTTTAACTAACTAAAAACTAAGATTTTCATTTGAAACTTTTCTATAAATGTTGCAATACCTATATATCATGGTTGCAAGTTCAGAATTTTGAGTGTCTGAAAGAAAACAACTTACTTATGTATATATTTACTAACCTTCACATTTGAAGTTCTACTTCGTAAATTTTATTCGAAATTTCAGTTAGACTTTTAGGTTTTGAATTTATGAAAGCAGGAAGACATGTTCCATGTGTAATAACTGCAATTACAATTAATTTATTACAATTTACCTAAATAATTAATTAATGCTCGCATTTGAAGTTTTACTACGGAAATTTCCAGAGAAATTCCAGCTGAAATTTCAGAAACAAAACTTTCTTTAATTAACTAAATAATTAACTGAGGATTTCATTCGGAGTTTCATTACAGAGATTTCAATATAAATCCCGGTTGAAATTTCAGGATTTCAATATTTTTGAAAGACAAAGTTGTTTCAGTTAACTAAATAATTAACTAAGTTTTTCATTTGAAGTTCCATTACGCATACTTCAATAAATCCCTGTCGATATTTAAGGATCTTGTATTTCTGGAAGAGAAATTTCCTTAATTAACTAAATAGGTACCTACTTAACTATGCTCTCCATTTTAAGAATCGAGTCAGTACGAAGATTTCAATATACAGGGTGAGGCACATAAAGTGTTACAGAGCTATAGCACTCAAACTATTGATCGTATCCAAAAATGTTTCAGACAAAAGTTTCAGTGTTCGAGAAGGCCGTCATACTAGACCACCCTATTTTTTTATCGGTGGAGGCTCTGAAGCTACGTCAAGGTCAACTCCAGATTTTTAAATGGAACTATGTATTATTTTTTCGATGACATTATTACCGATTTTAAGACAAATTCAGCTACCTGCAACACAAGGTCATTCTAGTTAGCAAAGTATGAAGATAGTCAAAAAATCGAAAAATATCGGAATAATCACTTTCAAAGGATCCACTAAACTTGGTTTGGTTCTACCTACAGAAGATGCTCGAAGTGATGACCCTCGACTTGTAAGCACTTGTTAATTCGCTGATGAAAAGACCGTCTAACTTCAGCTAACATTTGTGGTGTAATTTCGGTACATGCTCGTCGTATTCTGTCTTTCATGTCGTCAGGCGTGGTAGGTGCTACCGCCATTACGCGATCTTTGACAAAACCCCATAAAAAGTAATCTGCTGATGTTAGATCTGGCGATCGAGGTGGCCAAGCTACAGGACCGCCTCGTTCTATCCACTTTTCGCCAAAAATCTCATTCATCACTTGTCTTAAACACAGAGCATAATGGGGTGGTGCACCGTCGTGTTGCCTCGTGTTTGTTGCACTGTTGCGTTTTTCAATTTTTCTACTATTTTCATACTTTGCGTGACTAGAATGACCTTGTGTTTCAGGTCGCTGAATTTGTCTTCAAATCGGTAATAATGTCATCGAAAAAAAAATACATTGTTTCATTTAAAAAAGTGGAGTTGACCTTGACGTAGTTTCAGCGCCTCCACCGATAAAAAAATAGGGTGGTCCAGTATGACGGCCTTCTCGAACACTGAAACTTTTGTCTGAAACATTTTTGGATGTGATCAATAGTTTGAGTGCTATTGCTCTGTAACACTTTATGTGCCTCACCCTGTATAAGCGTACCGATTAGAGATGGGCGCGTGAGTGAATTTTCGCTTACGTCACGCACGTTTCACGCTTGCTTTAAACACTCACGTTCACGCACGTTCACGCTCACGTTCACTCACGTTCACTGCGTGACACGCCGCTCACGACGTGACACGCAGCTTTTATTTCAAAATATAAATTCAGATAGAATATGTTGTAATTTTACTACGAAAATTTCAATATAAATCCCGGTTGAAAGAAAGAAAGCATCCTTTAGTTACTAATCAATTAACTACTTTTTTCATTTGAAGTTTTATTACGGAGATTTCATTATAATTCCCAGTCCACATTTCCGAATTTTAAATTTCAAAAAGAAAGTTTTTATTGGTTAGCTGAATAACCATTAAAGCTTTCTATTTGAAGTTTTATTACTGAAATTTGAATATAAATCCCGGTTGAAATTTCTGGATAAAAACTTCGATTACTTAACTAAATAATTAACTGATGCTTCCATTCGAAGTTTTATTGCGGATAATTCAATATAAATTTAAAGAGTCACTATGGAGATTTCAAAATAATTTCTAGTTGAAATTTTAGGATTTTGAGTTTCGGAAGGAAAATTTCTGCCGGTTAACTAAATTACTATCAAAGCTTTCCATTTGAAAATTCCAATAAAAATCTCGCTTGAATTTGGAGATCTTAATTTTTTTGGAAGAGAAAGTTGCTTGAGTTAACTAACCAATTAACTAAACTTTCCATTTTAAATTTAACTACCTAAACTTCAATAAATTCGCGTTGGCATTTCACAATTTTGAATTTCGAGAAGAGCAATTCTTTTACTTAATTGAATAACTAAGCTTTCCATTTGTAGTTTTTCTTAGATAATTTCAGTAAATCCTATTGAAATTTCAGGACTTTAAATTTCTGAAATATTAAATTCCTTTAGTTAGCTAACTCCTCCATTTAAGGTTTTACTACGGATATTTTAATGTAAATCCCGACTGAAATTTACTTTAACTAAATAGTTAACCTAGCTTTTCGGTGAAAGTTTCACTACGAAAATTTCAATATACATCCTGGTTAACATTTCAGTATATTGGGTATAGGGTCCCGAGTGGTGTAGCTTGACCAAGCGTCCACGTTCGATCAACAGAGTTAAGCAACGCTCTTTCTGGTCAGAACTTGGATGGGAGTTCCACGGCTGCATCTCTCGGCGCCTCGTGGTACGGATATCACGGAAAAAAGTTGGTCCCGGCGGTCATACAACATCACTACAGTCGTTAGTGGGGTTGGAAGTCCTCATAACTGCACAGCGACGCCTATAATTGGCCTAACGGCTGTTGGCTGAGTGCGAATTAAAATAAATATTGAAGTTGTGGAGGAATTAATTTGTTCACTAAATAAATAATTAACTAGACTATGCATTTGAAGATTCACTATGAAAGTTTCAATATAAATCCCGGTTATAATTTTTGAATTCTGAATTTCTGAAAGTAAACATTTCTTTCTTTAGCTAAATTATTAACCAGGCTTTCCATTTAAAGTTTTACTGCAAGATTTCAATATAAATTCCGATTTAAATTTTAGAATTGAGAATTTCTGAAGAATCTTTTATTTAACTAAATAATTAACTAGGTTTGCATCTTGAAGCTTCATTATAGAAATTTCAATATAAATCCGGGTTGAAATTATAAGATCCTGGAAGAAAATTGCGTTATTTAAGAAAGTAAGGAATAAACTTCAATTTTAAGTTTCATTATGGAAATTTTAATAGAAATATAGGTTAAAACTACAGAATTGTAAATTGCGAAATAAAAACAAATGTATTTAACTAATTGGTTAACTATGCTTTATGTTTCAAGTCACACTACAAAAATTAAATGTAAATTCTGGATGAAGTGAAAGAATTTTGAAGTTTTGAGAAAGAATCATTTATTTAATTAAATAATTAACTCAAGTTTTACTTCGAAATTTTAATATAAGTTCTGGTTGAAAGCTCAAGCGTCTGAATTTCTGGACGAGAAAATGTGTCTATGTAACTAAATAATTATCTAAGTTTTTATTTGAACTTTCACAACGGTGATAGAAATCTACGTCAAAATTTCAGGATTTTAAATTACCAAAAATAAAAGTTTCTTTAGTTAACTAAATAATTAATCAGCTTTCTGTTTGAAGCTTCACTATCGATATTTTAATATAAATCCCAATTGAGATTTCAGGTTTTGGAAGTAACAAATGCATTATTTAGCAAAGTGCGAACTAAGTTCTACATTTTAGGTTTCGTTATAGAAATTCCGGTTAAAATTACAGAATATTAAATTAGGGAAAGAAAAATTCTTTATTTAACAATATAATTAACTAAGATTTATGTTTGAAGCTTTATTATTAAAATTCCAATATAAATACTGCTTGAAATTAAATAATTTTGAATTTCTGAAAGAGAAAATCATTTACTTAGCTAAATAATTAACTTAACGTTACATTTTTCGTTTTACTTCGGGATTTTAATATAAATTTTGATTGAAAAAAGAATGCGTTACATAACAAAGTAAAAGCTAAGTTTTACATTTGAGGTTTGATTTTGGAAATTTTAATAGAAATTCCGGTAAACATTGTAGAATGTAAATGAAAGAAAAAATCATTGTTAGCTGAATAATTAACTAAGCTTTATGTTTAAAATCTTACTATAGAAATTTCGATATAAATACAGTTGAAATTATAGAATTTTGAATTTATGAAAGAGGAAAATAAACTAAATAATTAGCTAAACTTCAGATTTAAAGTTTTACTACGAGATTTTTATGTTAGTTCCTGTTAAAGGTTCATGAGTTTGAATTTTTCTAAGAGAAATTTCCTTTATTCAACTAAATAATTAGCTTTTCCATTTGAAGTTATTTAACTATTAACTAAGCTTTCCATTTCCATGAAATTTCCACAATTTTGAATTTCCAAGGAAAAAATTCTCTATTTAACTAAACGAGTTATAAAGTTTTCCATTTAAAGCCTCACTATAGAGATTTCAGTATAAATAAAAGAGAATAGAAAATCTTTATTAGGTTTAAATAATATTTAAATATTTTGCATTATAAAACATATTTGAATTAGAATATCCAACAAGGTAGTAAATTAAATTAACATAAATTAAGTTATATAATGAAAACCCACAAAATTAGAGGAAACACCACCTAACTAAAGTTATGGGTGGTTTCACACAATTTTCTTAAAATTTTTGAATGCTTAAATTTAATTAATTTGCAACTCGACATATTGATAGGTAAAAAACAAGGAAACGCAATAAAAAATTTAAATTTATAAGTCTCTTGATATTGTTTTTGAAAATTTTGATCTAGTTACGGTTGGTTAAGATATGTTTTTAAATGAAATAAATCTAGTTAATTCATTGTAAACCTTTGGGGATGATACATGAAATATTTTTTTCAAATTGCTTTACAAATCCTATACGGAATGAATTCACTATTTTGTCGTATATTATATCAAGTAGGTAAGTTGAAAAAGAGGCATAACTTAACTTCATCGTAAATAAGCTGAGTAAATCGGAAATAAAGTTTCAGAATCCTGAATTTCTGAAAAAAATAAGTTCATTTATTTAACTAAATAATTAATTAACCTTTATTTGTAAAGTTTCACTGCGAATTTAAATCCCGGTTAAAATGTCAGAATTTTGAATTTCTGAAAGAATACACTTTTATATTTAACTAAATAATTAACTACATTTGAAGTATCCTTATCGAAATTACAATATAAAACCAGCTTAAAATGTCAGAATTTTGAAGTTGTGAAAGGAATTTCACTTAATGTGAAAATTAAATCTTCAAATCTCTGCACGTAAAACTTCAACCAAATCCTAGCTGCTAGTCTTACGGTATGATCGATGAGTCATACGTCGGCTGACCTTTTCGTTGTTAAGACATACAGCAAGAAAAATTAAGAAAACAAATTATTCAGATTTTAGTTTCATAAATAACGTGCAAAAAAATTGGCTATCTACTAAAGGAATAAAAGTTAATTTTTTTAAGCGAATTGTGCTACTGTTTCCATACTAGTATTTTAAAAGCATATTAAATCCTCTCTACAAACATGTAAAATAATTTGGGCTAGAAAACAGAGCATACAGAATAATATTAAATAACCATGTTGGTTACTATTGCATTTTATAAACTAATAAGAGAGAGCGGTAGAAATCAATACATAAGTAGCTGTTAAAGTAAACTTTGCTCTGTTAGTGCAACAACTAAATAAAAAAATGGAAAGACATCGTGTCAAAATTAGTGAAAAAGCAGATACAGCGACACTTGCATAACAGGTATTTTAATATAGGGGAATTTTGATAGAGACACCTGCATCCGGCACGTTTCAAATGTTAGAAGTTAATTTAAGAAAAAATAGCTGAGCCAATTCTAGATCAGAAATTTAGAGCTCATTCACGAAATGCAATAAAAGAAACAGTAGATCATGTACAAAGCAGCTAGAAGATGTCTTCAAACGGTTTTATATCCTCTGAAAACAAATATCGTCCACTGAACGCTGTTCTTTCAAAGTGCGCTTATCGAGAGGATGGACTAGCCGTGATGAAACGACTTTTAGAGGTTGTGTTAATATACAAGCAATTGATTCAACAGCTATTTTGTGTATCCAATATTGGACTTGATCGGAACAACGCTTAGCAACTATTTAATCACCGCCAAACTAATGCCCTACGATTTTTCGCTAGGTTGCGTTTAATTGAGCGATGAATTTGCGCACGTCATAACGGGCACCATTCATCTTCGGCGCAAAATTTGAATGCTTATTTTTTATTAAATATTAGACGGGATGCAGCCATTGTTTGGGGCAGCTGATATATTATTGTCATCATACGCTGGGGCAATAATGCCCGACAATCTCACCGACAGCTAATATTGTACAGAAGATTAATTTAACACAAAGAACATGATGTAAGCCTGAAAGCCGGCATGCAGGCACTATTAATATTCTTCTGAGTGTTTTCGAGGGGCTTTTCCGCGCTTTTCCGGAAGTGATAGCTTTAAAGGCGACAGGCCCCCGAAATTCACTTATTTTTGTCTTTGTTGGAGGACTACCTGTAGTGAAATTATTCGTCTGACCACTAACGACGGCGAGTTTGCACTTCACTTAGGACTGACATGAGAAAAGAAGCGCAGTAAGTCAACAGACGCCGTAAATAGCTCTTGCTACCTTGCTTTGTCTGGAGATGTTTTAGACGTACGTACGAACTGCATTAGGGTTACAGTTATTTTTAATCCTTTCGTGGGGCCTCCTTTGTGAGAGTCTTCGAGCTTTGGTAGCTGCATTGTTGGTTGAATGGACAATAAATTTTGCAATGCCTATTGAGAATAGAATAGCACTTTTACAAGTCGCATAAGAAGGCTCCTTTCTTACAATGCAAGGGCAAATTACATATAAACTACAGTTATTCATTTTGCATTGAGCATTTCGGAAAGATCGTCTCTAGCTTTTTTGTGGCGTTTTGATGTTATCCATGAGTCATGATGTTTTGGTTATTTTGACACATTAAAAGATAAAATATCAACATGCCAACGTTTTGGGAAAAAATGTACTTCCGTTATTAACGTAACAATGCCTCTTAATTATCAAATTAAGAATTAATAAATCCAAATTTATCTTTCGTCCCTACTTGTATGGTGATCGGTCGATAACTTCTATTTAGTGTAATCGGATAGAAATATGCACAACCTTACTCATATTACATATTGGGTACGTACGTATTGCGGTATTATACTAGTGTTCTGTATTATCCAAATTATCAAATAAAAAAAGTAAATTATCAGCAATTTAAGGAACATTTAACTAAGTTTGAATTATGTTTTCTGAATGATGTCATTTTAGACAATTGTCGATTATGAGTCTTTTATCGGACCTTTTCCACTGAAATATTACCACTTCACCAATCCGAATTGTAATTACAATACATTTATAGTTGTGATATTGCTTTACTTCACATTAAGTTGCAAAATAATTATGCTAGATCGTTTACTACATAATAAAACAGAACGTTCACGAAGTAAGGGTATTCAGATCACCATTTCATAAATGTAAAAATAGAATCCACAATTAACTATAATAAAAATAAACACGTAAAATGACCCCCATGCCAAAAAACGATCAAGTATACGACATATTATCTATTACAAGAGGACAGTATACGAGAGCTATATCAAAGACGATTAGATTAGAAAGGAGAGCTGGGGAGGCCCATGGCAGAGAAGAGACCAGTAAAACCCAAAGCCATCATCACACAGTTTAAATCAAAGAACTTGAAAAAGAGCATAAGCAAAAATTATACGCTAACTAGATCTCATCAAAATAGATCTGAAGAAGATAAAGCTCTATACCTATAGCTATAATTAACATAAACTCGCAAAGTTTAAGTGGAGGGTGAGCGAAAAAAGGTACATACATTGGAAAATACTTGTTTACGGGTAGATAGGCCAGTCATCGTAGACATAAAAATCGCGTTAGGTCGCAAAAAATTGCACTGCGCTGATTTTTTGGTATGTTGTAAGGATAGATACCAATAGTGTAAAACCAAGTTTGCAGCTTCGAAAGACCTGTGCTAACTGCGTGGTGCTCAAAAAACCTTTTTTTTTTTACGTTTTTCAGTGTTTGGCTTATTACTTCTAAAAGCTGTATCCTACGAAAAAAGTCGTCCTGTACACTTTTAAAGTAGACAAAATTTTATACAATTTGAGTGTAACAGCAGCTTCGTAGGTCGAATACGTTTAGAGATACAGTGCTTCAAAGATTGGCTATTTTTTTCAAAAAGTTCGAAATTGTAGTTTTAGCAACCTTCCGAGCAGAATATCGGTTAAAATGCTCATCCTACGAGGAAAGTTATGGAAAATAAAGTTATAGAGCAGTTACTTAGCTTTAATTTAAGTATAAGTGTAACCCTATAGGTCCAATAGTTCACTTGTTATCGGGAAAAAACTAAAAATTAAGGAAAACGGATTTTTCAAGAAATGGAGCTCCTGTTATTAATATTGCACAGTTACCTATAGAATGTTACAAAAATGACATTACATATATAAATTTGATTTATTGTTATATACAGTGTCCGCCAACATTGGTACAATTTGAGCGTTACAGCAGCTTCGTAAGTCCAATACGTCCCGAGATACAGCACTTCAAAAATTGTAGTTTTAGCCGTCTTCCGAGTAGAGTATCGGTTAAAATACCCATCCTACGAGGAAATGAAATTATATAGCAGTTATTTAACTTTAATTTAAGCACAAACGCAACCCTGTAGAACCAATAGTTCCCTTGTTATCAGGAAAAAACGAAAAATTAAGGAAAACGGTGTATGATCTGTTGTCCCCATTCACCAGCACGTCCAGCTGTTTCTAGATACCAATCTTTTTCTAGTGTTTCTACTGTACGGATAACATTCCGTCGAGAAAGAGGTAATTTTTGCTGGGCCTTGAGAAATTCTTCAGTGATTTTTTCTCCACAAAGAAAACAAATATACCCCAATATGTGATGCCTCGGGCCCGAGGCAGAGTTCTCCCTATCCCTGCGTGAAGTCGAAGCTTCGGGAGCTGCATCTCCTCCACGACGGACAGATGCTTTAACATTGCTTTCCACGGTGTACCTCTTCCTGCATGCGTCATGTACGGTGACTTCATTCAATTTACTCAAAAACTGTTTGTTCTGGTGGAGCCCACGTTTCTCACTCACTTCCATTAGCGTCTGAATACCGCGTTTTTTTACTGTCACTAGTGTCACTGTCCCCGTCCCTTCCTCAAGTACACTGCGACACATGAAACAAACACCCATTTCGTAAGAAGAATAAAAAAACAAACAAAAAACACTTCAATAAGTTCAACGAAAAACAAGATTTTTGATTGAAAAGTAACAGTTCGAACAGTTTGATCCGGACACGGCCGTTTCATCAAGCACAATGAGTTGCGTACTGTAATGTCATTTTTGTAACATTCTATAGGTAACTGTGCAATATTAATAACAGGAGCTCCATTTATTGAAAAATCCGTTTTCCTTAATTTTTAGTTTTTTCCTGATAACAAGTGAACTATTAGACCTATAGGGTTACACTTATACTTAAATTAAAGCTAATTAACTGCTCCACAACTTTATTTCCCATGACTTTTCTCGTAGGATGAGCATTTTAACCGATATTCTGCTCGGAAGGTGGCTTAAACTACAATTTCGAACTTTTTGAAAAAAATAGCCAATCTTTGAAGCACTGTATCTCTAGACGTATTCAACCTACGAAGCTGCTGTTACACTCAAATTGTATAAAATTTTGTCTACTTCAAAAGTGTACAGGGCGACTTTTTTCGTAGGATACAGCTTTTAGAAGTAATAAGCCAAAAACTGAAAAAAGTCCAAAAAAAAAGGTTTTTCGAGCACCACGCAGTTAGCACAGGTCTTTCGAAGCTGCAAACTTGGTTTTACACTATTGGTATCTATCCTTACAACATACCAAAAAATCAGCGCAGTGCAATTTTTTGCGACCTACGATGTCTTAAATGACTGGCCTAAGATGCATAAGATTGAAGCGGGATTTGGCTTAGCTCTATCTAAGCTCATCAACAGTAATTAATAATCTTTCCCTATACAGCCACTTTGTACGTTTGAGTATTTTAACATTTATCTGTAAATAAATTTAGTTAACTTTGGAATTGCCGACAGTGTGCGTGAGTTTCGTCATCTGTAAAGCCGCGGGTCTTAGTGTGCAGTTTTTGCAAGCGCCACTAGAGGCAATCCTAAAAAGTAAGAACGTACTAATTGCCACAAGCGTGTGCAGAAAGAGCGGCTAACAAAAGATGAAGAAAACATATTGTTTCGTCACTTCATCAAATTGGGCCAACACCGGAAAAGTTGCATTTAGTGATGGGTTTTACACGTCCTAAAGACAGTAGCTTAAAATGCCAGCTGCAAGCGTCTATCACCGACGACGATGTTCATTTCAGCATACCCTTTCCAGTAAGGGTTAAGTAATTTCAGCACTATGAAGAAGTTGGCTACCAAGTGTGAAGTTACGGATTGGCATCCTTAAATACAAAACAGGTTGGTGTTTTTTTACCTTTTAGAATTTGAAAGACTAAAGTGTTGCATCATACTGTATACTATAACCGGGAGGTGATCTGGCACCGCCTTGTCATTATTTCAACTTTTGGCGTCAATCGTCAGCTCATCGTTGGGGTATTGTATTACCACATGCGAAATACTACGTCCAGAAGCGGCTTTGATGTAGAGCCGGTTTTATGCTGTTCAATATTCGAGTCTAATACTGTTATTTTGGTTTCTTTTAATAGTGTTTATATATAATTGTATGTCCGTCACAGTTACTCTAGCTTTGATTGACTTCTAAATGCGGGTAATGCTCGTAGTTTTGTATTAATAATCAACACGGCTTGGATTAGCAATGACCATTTATTTCAGGTGTAATTCTACTTTCTTCCTTGTTCTAATAGTGTGTATTTGAAGACAAAATATATTTTTTTCTATAGCACATGTTAAAGTGTGCTTTTATCAACTCAAAACAAAAGGTCAAGTTTTACTTTAACAGCAAGGGTAGATAAAGTAGCACTTTAACATCAAGGATAGATAAAGTAAATTAATTTTCTAACTTTTGTTTAAATTAAATATGACAGCTTTGTATTATCGTAGCAACCCAATCTAGCTACTGAAATTTTGAAATGTGATTGACTGTCCTTATTTTATTTTGAAATTGTTAAAGTTTTTGTTATAGAAAAAATATTGTATTATACACGACGATAAAGTTATTTCTATCCACTCTTGAATCATTAACGTCTCGACTCCGTCTCGACGTTAAACGATTCACTCGTAGATAAAATTTAACTTTATCGTCTTGTATAATAAATTACTGTCATCTACGACCACTACTAAAATTAGGCATTTTAGCGCTAGCTTGTTTCACTAAAAGTTTTATAGTTTACCGTGGTTAAAGAAATGAGCAGTTTACTTTTAGCTCTAGTACTAAAAGTGAAGTGAGGTTATAAAACTACAATTTCGAACTGGAAGTGAAGTTGTAAAGTTATTCTAGTTGCTTCTTGAGTTACAGGTAAAGTGTTTTTGAAATAATTAAAGCGTTATGTAATGAATACACTCAGATGTGGAGTATTAATAATTACATTTCGTAACTAACCTTGACAGCACTGGCTTCGCAAATATTCTCCCGCGCATGGCCTACTATTTACTATGACATAAATTAAAAGTGTCGTAGATGCAAACATTTGTTAAATCGATATTTATGGATTAATAACGGTAAACTTAAGGTCGTAGATAAAATATTGTATGCTACGCGTGCTAAAAGTCGTTTATGCACGAGACATGTTATGAAACTTAGCCTTCGACTTCCTTTCATAATTTTCATGTCTCGTGCATAAACGTCGACTTTTAGCACTTGTTGCATAAATAGCTATTATTACACTAATTGTAACGCACATTGGCTTTTATTTGAGTAGAAGCTTGGAGTATATATGTTTAGTGTTTTGAGCTACACTGGGTCAACTTGTTGTAAACTGAGATAGCTGGCAACAAAAACAGGTAAATATACACATTAAACTCAACAACGGGGCTAACTACAAAATCATGAGAAATTACGATAATACTCATACATAAAGTTAATCTATCTCTAATCGTAACCAATATCGAAAAATGGAAAAGTTACTATATTAAATCTTACAGAAGGCATAAACACATACAATAGTATTTAGTTCAATGTTTAGCTATGTACTATTAGATATAAAGACAGCCAGTTATTATCCTCAAAGAAATAGTCCACAAAGCGGCGCCATCTAAGAAAAAAGCTTGTCGACCAGAGTGTATGCGAGTTGAATTGATTAAATGCGACCTTAAAAAATGAATATCATTGTTAACCTACTTCTTCAAAACATACATAAACCTTCCCGATGATAGAAAATTAGATAAATTACACATATTCACAAGAAAAGTCAACAATCCGTAAAACAGCTATATAAAGATCAGTATCAAAAGCAACAAAGAATGACCACGCACAAACAATAGGAAAGGAATGGCAGCAGTGAACACCTTTAGAACGTAGGAAAAGAGGCAGATCAAAGACAATATGGATGCGTGGTATTTAGAAGAATATGTTTGCGAGAAACTTGGCACCATGATATTGGAACTACCGATGCGGATATCAAATATAAACCGTAGGGTATGGAGGAGCGTTCTGAAACAAGTACATATGTAATACTGGCCCACTTAAAGTTACTGATAAACTATTACAAGCACTAGGCCAAAATAGACGACTACCGTAATTCTACTAGATTTGACGCATTTCACATAATCTTCCATGACATATTATGACACATTATGCCCTCTATTCCATTACATTGGACTTAAAGACAGTGTAAATTTTCTAAGAGATTGCTTAAGCGACCCTGTTCACATTCTTGAACTGTTTAATATTGTGTCTAATTCAATGCAATTAAATGCAGGTGTGCCACAAGGTTCTGTTCTCGTTCCGCTGCTATTCTATACCTCATTTCTTAGAGAAGGTATTACTACAGCAAACCCCTAAGCCCAAGGCCAATACGGGTACCGTAAGAACATACACAGGGGGCTGTATCATTGTCTTGGGATTTACCATCCGCAGAAACGTCGACGTGGCAATGATCAATGTGTAAAAAACAAGACAGTGCAACGACAGCTGGTACTACCACATAACGAGCTACAGGCCACGGGTGTCCAGGTAAAACTATCTGGAAAAGTCCTCAGGTTAATCTCAACACATCGATAGCCAAGAAAGTCTCTAATTACGTAAACCTTAGAAAACTTTAAGGCCCACAACGATCCAACGCTTATCATCGGGTACTCAAACTCCAAAAATTCGGCATGAAGCTGGCGAGTGATGTATACAAAGGTACTCAGGCTGTACAATTACAAATCCGGGAGAATTACAAGGTGGTACGCGCAGGCATACCTACAAGCATTGCTGACAGCCCTCGATCTCAACCAGAAGTTCTAATAATTAACAACCTACCCTTCCACTACGTTTTAAATAAAATGATTTAAGCTTGAATTATCTTCTGCTTTTTACAGTAAATGCACACCCGAGATAAACAAGGGCCAGATAAACAACTGGAACAGTCACGACTTAGCCACGCTATGATTTGTTTATATACCCAAGTTAGAGCCCTGGCTCTGAGCTACCCTCAAGCAATTAGCAATAACGGAGGAAAACAAGACAATCTCTCTTAACACATAACAGACAAATCACGAGTACTCCAGAAAGAACACCTCTGTCTCATTCTCTTCAATTGAGTCAACGAGAATAGATGATCTAGACATCGAACCATTATTGAAACACTTACGAACGATGGCTGAAAAATGCTTCAGCACTATAGATCACTCCAACCTGCTTGCGATTGGAACGATCTCAACGGTTGCCGGATCACAACAGCAAATCAAAAGGAGACCTTGAAAAATGGTAGACGGCCAGGCCTTAGCAACAATACAGCAGTAAGCAATAAAAACCTAACGACTAAAGTATTTTAGATGAAGAGATCCTGAGAAGGCTCATCCTGACAACGAGCAGAGAAAATGGTAGATATTGCAGTTATCGTGTTTATATGGACGATAAACACTTATACCATTCATTTGTTTCTAGTATCGAACATATCAACAAAGATTATTATGTGCTAAAAGTTACATCTCTTCGTTTAGCTATATTTCAAATTTTCCGTACTGTGATTCTCGTCTCCACAGTTTTGTCGTTGCAGGAGCACATACATTTCGCTGGCTGTGATAAACTGTCTTACCTTTTGCTCTCGATTTTAAATATCTAAAATCATTAAGATGTCACTCTTCAACCTTTATTCGTCCTATAGAGTTAGTCCTTTGATATTTTATGCTCGCTCTTTGTTTTGGCATTTGTGCTAACGCTCGCAAAATTTTGGAGCCGTTTTCTCTAGTTATTTTTTAACCTGTGGCTTCGAAATGGTTTGTAAATCTTAATATCACTTCTCGTTTTGGCGCTCGTTGCATTGTTGACCCTACGCTTTAAGCATGCGCTTTTTCCCTGTTCCATTGCGGTGGAAGGTTCCTCATCTGTAGCTGTTATTATTACAATATTGTTGCGTCAAGTGCAAACATTCTCGACAGGCATCCTTCAAATGTTCTCGAGTGTTGTTTGCTTATGTATACTTAATTTTTGCTGTCGCACGTTACGATTATTGCATGGTTATGCCAAATACCCACGTCCTCGGTCGGGATTCTTCAAATATTCGAGTCTTGTTAACTTGTATAATGATATTCGCCGTTGCTCGTTAACTCTTTATTTTCCCAATTTCGTGACGTGCGTTAGTAAGTTACAACGATATGTTACTTGTGTTGACTGTTTTGGTAGAAAAGAGTAGCGTTAATTTAGGTATAATATTTTTATGTTGGGTGCACGTTATGATTTTAATAGTTGAATCTGTTCAAACTGCCCTTTCTTAATATGATATTGTTGGCTATTACATGTACTGTTGATCATAATATCTTTTTGCACTACTAGCTCATAAACATACGATTATTGACCAATTTTAGTATTCAGACGTTGATCATTATAGACCAGTCGTCAAAAAGGATTTGTTAGCAAGCGTCGTTAAGTCCCTTATTTAACAACGGTCCTCGCGCAAGCCAAGTTAACAAAATCCTACACACACTTTAAATTCAGCCCACTTAATTTTCGTGGGTATAAATAAACTTCTGCATTTGCCGACAGCTATGAATGCTATGATAACCACGCGTCGTGTACCCCCCGGTGCCTCTGAGGTACAAAATTGGGGCTTAGGCTATAATGATAGCCTTCTCAACCTTCGTGAATAAAATACTATTATTATTGATATGTGCTTTAGCTACTGCAAACCTATTTTTGGTTTGGCCGTTTTGCAAGTTGTTTTTAGATTATTGTGATTTTGATTACGTTTTCGACTTGATGAGTTCTCGTTTCTATTTGGGCATATTTGTGGTATTTAGCTTTTGTTGTTAGCTAGTCGGCCCTCGGATTTGCTCATGTAGTCATGATAGTTTGGTATTTAATTTGTAAAATTCTAGTATCAAGATCTAAATAATATTAACAATTTGATTTAAAAGAACAATTTCATTTAATTGTTCTGAATCGCAATTGTCAAGGTTTGGGGGAAAATAATCAATGAAAGCATTTGAAAATCATCTATTCGCAGTAAAATTAACCACTCTATTATACTGTTTTTTAAGTAAAATGACATGGAACAAGCATTCAGTTAAAATTAACAAACGCAAAATTGCAAAACACTCCTAGAATAACAGTCGCAACACAATCTTTTTCCAGCGACGCTTTAGAGAAAATTAATTGCAATAGTTATTATTTTTTTAAACACGCTTTCTATCGTGTGTTCCAAAAAAACTCATTTAGGGTAGGCTTTTGAAAGAAAGGCAGAAAATCTAGTCATGTCTTAACTTAAGTCTGTAGGTGAATGTCAGTTTGCACTTTGTTTATGAAAACATCTGTTACTGTGACAGGCAAAAGTTTACACTGCATTAAGTTTACTTGTATCAAGCAAAAAGGAAAATAAGATGGCATTTACACAACAACAACGAGTGTATTAATTATAAAAGTCAATAAAGATTATTTTTATTTAGTGTTTTGTATATTTTTAGGAAAATAGTTCAAGATCAAGATGTAATTTAGTTCTCTCTGACTTATGGTAGTTCATTTGCTTCAATGGGTATCTATCAAGTTATGGCAAACTTGAATTTGATTATGGCATGCTGCGAATGAGTTTTTTTAAACACACGATACCAAGAATCAGCTGTGCGAGATTTCAACCTTACCTAATGTATTACTAAGTGTTAATGAAACCTATTGAAAAACACAAAGATTTGGTCGATTCCAATGTACGCTTATTGCAATGCCGCATTCCTTTCTAGGAAAATCGTGATTATTTGCTCAAGAGTTTACTGCTACTTCGCGAGTTGTCTATTTCTCACCATTGAAAGCAAGATAAATACGCTAAGTAGCCCGAAATAGGTCTGGGTCCTCTGTTTTGAAACCGATTGCAAAATTAGTACACAGTTTATGTCAATGTTGAGCTTATATGTATGTATCTTGCTCTGCAATATGTCTTATACAGTGAATATCTTTTCACGCAAAGCAGAAGTCGTGTGGGAATGAATTCAACAAATATTTCTTTATGTAAATTTTGAAGGAAAATCATGATTCCATACAGGAGTATTATGCACTGATTATTCTAATTTGCCAAATTGAATTTGTTTTCTTAGAACATACTACGTAACCTATTAGAGCGTTTGTATTAAACAATTATACTAGCAAAATTTTAGTAAACAGCAAAATAAATAACACTACAATACTAGTTGTTTGCATTCCTTAAACTATTTCCGTTAATCTTTTAATTTTTTATTTATATTTGATTGATGTTAGTTTGGTGTGGCTAAGAAATCAGGCCTTTTTATGTTATATCTCAGCATTATTTAGCCAACATCAATGCATCTTACTTTACTACGTTACAGAGATCTGTTTTCAAATCATCAGCTGATTACCATCATAGTGCTACTTACTAGTACTACACCTTCAATAAAGTTAGCTACAGCTATTTATTAGGATGACTCATTGCGAAATAGATTCCAAATTGTCAAATTGTTACAATTCAATGCTAAGCTATATTAAGTTAGTAACAATGCACTAATTTATCAATGTAAACAATTGAGAATGTATTTCTCTAGTAAATATATAACGTAGCATTATTTCTTTCAAAACAGTCTTAAGAACCTACCATGAGGATATTTGTGGATTCAACTACAATCTATTACCGGCCAAAATTCATGTCAAGTCAAAAACTGCATTTAAGCCAGAGCGTTTTCGGCCTATAGAACTTGTTAGTATCTCTGATTTTCAACTACAGATTTTGGCCTGAAGTCAATGACAGTATCAAATCATAACAATTTTCAAGAATCCCACAAAATGCCTACCCGAAGTTCTACCGAGAGGAAATTGTAAATATTAGTTGGCCTAGCTACGAACAAATATAAAAATAAATGCCATAACTTGAATATCAAACTCCAGGGGCCAATACTTTACTTTACATTAAATGTAACTAAAATCTTAAAAAAATGATCCATTGCCCTGTATATTAATTGTTTTACAAACTATTGCGCGTAATATCTTCTTCTGATACCTAATTCCAGATATTTGGATTTGGTGGTTCATTCTATTCCATACTGGAATACTTTTCATATCAAAATTCGCGACCTGTTCAACAAAAACCTATCTACCTTCAAATTACCCTTGGAAGCAAATGCAGTAATTCTTCGGGATTTTTAAAATATTAGTAGTGTTTATAAGCAACATACTGTTAAAAATTGTAGACGTCTAAATTGCATTTCATGTTTAAGAACTTTGGTATAGAAATGTTATTTGCAGTCAAACACCTGTCTGAGCAGCGCTCTTTCAATTTTTGTTGGTTGATGGTGTTCAACTCTTGGAGATTTGTATGCGAATCTAAGCTGTTGGAGAAGCATATATTATTATAACTGGAAAAATTGGTCAGACAAGTTGCAGATAAAAAGCAGGGTACAACGAATAAACCAAGCTAGACGTATACCGTATCAACTAAGATTAACCTGACATCCGTGAAAGGTTCTGTATCTACTAGAAAAAAATCAGAAACTATTGCTGTAAGTACAAGTGATTTCACCCTGCAATTTCTATATTTTTGGACTATTAAAGACGTTTCAGAATCATCATTTGCAGTCAGACGTAGAGGTGCAGGTAGTTCTGCAAGAATTTTGTAAACAGCAGCCACGAACATTTTCTTAAGAGGGTATCCGTTATTTTCTGGCATATCATACCTCTATAATAATCCAGAACATTTCCAAGGTCCCAACATTTCCACTTGCAGTCTATGTGCAGTAGCTACAGTGGGCGGGTTCTTGATATTGGCGGTTGCACAGCAGCGTTGCCAGACCTTGTACAATTCTACGAATCTGGTACATTTTGAAACCGTTTGTACAAAAGTACATTTTTAATATTTCTGGTACATTTTCATCCTCATTTATTAGACGAAACTCTCAAAAATAAATTAGCAGATCAGCCAGCCAAAGCGGAATTGGTCCGGCGTCAATCTTATTTATTTCGTACAATACTCTCATTTAATTCCAAATCTCAAGGAAGGGAAAACTGCAAGTGAAGCAAGAGAATTATGCAATTTGTCAGAGAAGGTAAAAAAGAAATTAAAAGAATTAGAATTTTCCAACTTCTGGTTCGAATTAATTACTTTTAAAAACTCAGCTAATGAAAAGACATTCGGTAACTACGTGAATTCGCGTTTAATATTTTGTCATTGCCACTCACCAGCGCTTCTGCTGAAAGAATTTTCTTGGTATTAAATATAATAAAAACAAAAACTAGAAATCGCCTATTGCACGAAACGAGCAACTCTTTATTAATGGCTACATATAATCTTTAGCTGGTATGACACGTTACTAATTTTTTGCGAACAGAATAAATTTTCGCACAAGTTCATTATCGTGTCATACCAGCTTTGTAAATAAACATTAATACTACAAACATAGTGTTTAGTGTTATGTTTTTTTCCTTTAATTATTGCAATAATACCGTGTGGTACAATTTTTTGAGGACCTCTGGCAACGCTGTTGCACGCACAGCCTCCTAAAGTTCGAAATTATTCATTTCGGGATAAATAATGGCGTCCGTTCTACCAAAAACAATAAAAGTAATAATTACTGTTGTGTGTCGCAGTGTAAAAATTATTACACGGACAATGTTCCTATGCACGGTTTTCGGCGCAATAATAAAAATTTTGTGCAAAACATGGGAAATACGTCTAAAAATAGGGAAACCCGTGTCGGCCCATATGAAAGTTTGCAGTAAGCATTTTTTGAAGGAAGATTTTATATTACCCGGTAAGTAGGACTTGTCAGTTTGTATTTGCACTGGCTTGAAATAATCATAAATATGCTGCATTAAAGATACATGTTAATTAAGCAAGTGCCACTTGATGTTAAACATCCTCAGCGTACTCCATTAATTTCATAATTTAGGAGTTTCAGTATGATTGTTTACTTGTAGATTATGTGAACAAGCGCAGATACCTAAATAAAACTGCAATTTCTTCCCAAAATTTGCCCCGTGGAAGTGTCGACAAACCGCCATCATTTAAAACGGTCCAAAGCAAACAGGCGCGTTTGAATAGGCTCCAAAAGAGGAAAACGGAGCAACTCACAAATCATGTTACTACTGTTATGGAGAAACCAGAACACACAGGCCAGTTAAGCACCGAACAACCAGAGATGGAAGCAGCTAATGCTCCGTTAGAGTTGCACAATATGCAGATTGGCAGTAATAAACTGCATGAAGACAAAACGGAGCAAGTGAACACATTTGCAGATAAGTTGTTGAAGTTTGACATTGCCGATATTATAAATAATGAATATAGGGTAAAATGTTGTACAGGCATAAATAATTTAGTTTTAGCTTAATTATTGTTGATGTGGTATCTAAACTATCACCGTCGTCAACAAAGTTCTGCATTTGAAAGGAGGTTTTATTAACTACAATAAAAATTAAGTTGAGGCTTACAATTAGATTTTTGTAAAAATTGGAGGTTAGCAGGTTAGGTTTTGCATCAGTTTTGACCATGACACTATACTAAGGAGATGAAACTTCCTATGACCTATGAGGGCTGTATATAAAAGCGGCCCCTATGCCGGGGATAGCCGTCTCGGCGCTGTCGACAGCGTGTAACTACTTCGGTCATTTTCGTTTGTTTTCGCTGCCGTTCGAGAGTTGGAAACGAGCTAAATAAACCTGTAATTACGGTTAAAAATCAGTTTACGGTTGTCAATCCAATGGAGTGTATTTCAAGTGTGTTATTAATTGTTAAAACATGGTCCGAATTTTCAGCTACACTCGGCAAATATTAGACATTGACAGTTCACGAGTTTTGTGAATGGATACAGGTACACCATGACCGCCTTATTTATCAACTTTTAGCGGTCCGCTTCGAAACGGGAGTTGCGTCTCTCTAGTATAGTTTTCTTGGTTTGGACACAGACCGATGCAAAACCTACCCTGCTAACATCGAATTTGACATAGACTTACAGTGCCACCAACATATTATTCTGCTGCAGAATGTCACATTTTACTGACTTTTGAAGAAAAATACATTTCTATCGTGCAAAAAACCTCATAAGCATCACGAACGTTATGGAATTACCAATCTCAGACAATAATTGGAGTCGTCGCTTCGCTCCTCCCAACAATTGTCTTTCATCGGTAAAATGTCCTTACCGTTCTTAATATTTAATATACTATATAGGAAGTATAAATTAAATTACAGAAATATATATATTTCGTATGAGTATGTACATCGGGAGTATTATTAATAGAAATACTAGTATAAATAAACAATAAACAATATTTAACATAAACAATATATAAACAAAACCACTACTAAAGCCGACAATGGGTTGACAACTACAGTGACAGGTCGCATTGCAGCCACTCTACTGCGGACGTTGTCAGTTCATGCAGGTCTTCTAGAGTACCCTCGAATGCTGTTTCTTGGCAGTGCCTTATTATGTGCTCCATGGTCTGTTCTGGGGTACCGCAATGGTTGCATCTGGGAGAATCGATGAAGCCCCACTTGTGCAGATTTTTGTTAGTTCTTCCTTGTCCTGTGCGAATCCTGTTCAAGCTGAACCATTGCTTGCGTGGAAGAGAAAATCCTGGTACGCTTTCAGTAGGATTGTGTACTAGGTGACCATTGTTAACTTCTTCTTCTTCCCAGGCTGTCGTCCATATTTCTTGAGCATTAAAATCGGTGGCCAGTTCTTCGGTAGCTAGTGTATAAGGCGGATGTCTAGATTTAAGACGAAGACGTCCTCTGATGATAGAATCACCATTGGAATGGATGGGTAGTGTCGGCATTTGAACGCATTTTTGGTACTGGTTACTGATGGCTGCTAATCGTCTGATGTTTGCTGGGGCTATGTTACTTAGAACTGGTAGCCAAGGTAGTGGTGTTGACTTGATGGTTCCTGTAATTATCATCATTGTCTGATTTAGCTGCGGCACAATATTCTGCAGTTGAGTAAACTAAAGCAATGGCTGATGTTCGAAGGACTTCTGCACTGGCTCCCCATGACGAATTAGCTAGCTTTTGAATGATGTTTGTTCGTGTTTTAAGTTTGGCAGCAACCTTTTGCAAATGCGTCTTATAGGTAAGGCTTCGGTCTAGAGTGACTCCGAGGTATTTTGGATTGCTATTATGTTTCAGTCGCACTCCGCGAAAGCGAATATCAAGCTGATAGTTTGCTAGTTTATTGTTCAGATGGAACATTGTAACTTCAGTTTTGTTGGGATTAGGATGTAGACCCCACTTGGTAAAATACGTGTCTAAAATTTGAAGATCGTTAGCAAGGATGGCTTCAGTTTCTCCAACGCTACGATGTTGTGTGGCTATTGCCATGTTATCTGCATAAATAAACTTTTGAGCAGTGGTATCTGGAATGAGTGTCAGACTGTCATTACAGAAATAATAATGATAAATGGCTACAAAATCGTTGATATTTTTACTTTTGGTAGCGAAATCCACTCTGGAACTTAGCACTTTTTATAGTTTGTAGAACCAGGTTAATTCCTTGACAGGAATTGCAGCTAAATTCGTTGTTATGAGAGATAGGGTGAGAGGGTCAGGCCTAACCACCTCTTTACTGACAATTGTAGCCTTTGTCAACCACCATCAATGAATATACGATCACTGCTAAAGGTACATTAAATTTAAAATTACAATACAGAACTATATATGCAGGTAATGTGTGTCGTGTTTTCACGACCTATTAGTAAAATTACATTAGTCTGCGTTTAACATTAATTGTAAACACTTTGTTTGTTATTTGACGCACTAGCCGCGCAAACTGCACCGCTTGTAAAAGACGCTGGCTGCAGGCTTTGTAATAGGACCTCCTACGGTTGATAAACTGCAGTGTCTGTTTGTAAACGTGAAATTGGCACGGTTTTGCTAGTTTTGTAACTCGCTTGCATGTGTTTTTTTGTATTTACTCAATTTTACTTTGTTTTACACTCTTAATGCTAAATTCATGTTTAAACAAAGTTTGAACATTCTAGCCGCATAAAGTGATGACTGGCGGGAATCCCGTGGTCAGGCATCCATCTTCTTCATGTGTCCTACTGAAGGATACTTCTTCATGAGGTTGTTGTGTCCGGACTCCAAGTTCTTGTCAGGTTTGAATCGTTTCCCCAACTGCAGCTTCCTGGCGACTGCCCTCCGTGATTCTGCTACTCGACTTGGGTCTTTTGTGAACGGTATGTTCACCACACATGCCCCATCTTGCGTTCGCCGATGGGTTGCTTCTAATTGTCCAATTGTCCAATTCTCGTTTCTCCTGTGAGATAGGTTTCTCCATCAGGAGCTCTTCCATCTCCCAAAACTTGTTGAGGTGGTGATCTTCTTTGACGTTTGACATCATACTGACCACTCTCATATTGGGTTGTTCTGCTGCTTCTACTGCCCCTGATATGATCCATCCAAATTCCGTCTTCTGTGCCATCATCCCTTGTTCCGTCTTCTTAACTCCTTCTAGGAGTATATCTTTGTATAGATCAGCCCCTATGTGAGGATGTCTACTGGACCTTGCATGTTGTAGGTAGGATCGGTTAGTAGGCATTATTCCCATGCGTCTTCTTCTTTACTACTTATTGTGTTTCTTGGCAATGTTCCTGTCAACCTTGCCAATATAAGTAGATCCTCAAAAATTCTGAAATTGCTGGAGAATCGTGGCTTCATTTCCACTTCAATTTTTCCTCTGGATTTCCTAGCTTCGCTTCTTCCTAGCCCTGTGATATCTGCTTAGATTCTTACTTTCGGTAGTGCCAATAATTGAGCTGCTTCTTCCATTATAAATGATGCCTGTAACCCTGGATCGACCAATGCTCTCAACAGTTCGTAATATCCTCCGACTTCCTTCTGGTTGGGATGTTTCATTTTTCTGCTAATTGGAGAAGCCAAATTTAATATCACTTCACAGCTTGGCGTCCTTTGCCCAATTGTTTGTATTCGATCTTAAACTGTTTTACATTATTTCCAAGCCGAATCTGATTATTTTCTCCAAATCAAGGCGCACACTATTTTCAATACTGTTTTACAAATTATTATCAAGACCAATGCTATTTTATACTATTTAAAAAATTAAACTAGCACATTTCTGCAACATTAATTTCTAAAATATTACTTGCTATGCTTAAAATATTATTAATTGTTATTATAATCATAAATGCTTAAAATATGTTTATATCATAACATACACATACATATACAATGCAGAATAATGTACCAAAGGGCATTAGAAGGATTCTATACATTTCCAAAATAATAATATCCTTCTAAAAACGTTTCTTTCCAATCTTCTATATACAACATTAGCCCAACCTTTTTAAAATGCTCTCTGGTACTAGCTCACAGCAATTAGGTAATTTTCTGCCACAGACAATTGATGAACTCCAATCAGCTAACAGCACTTTCTTCCAGCTACTTTACATTCTATGCTGACCGTTTATTATTTGGCATATGCCAATTAACAACACACAGTTTAATTTTAAATAACATTTTAATTGGTAAATTATTCAATCCTATTTGATTGAAGCCATTTAATTTATTTTTACATTTCAAATATTTCTGTATCTCCTTTTATCGAAAATTGGAGACTATTTGTTGTTTTTAACATCAAAACTCTTCTAGAAATTAGCCTAGTTGAATAACATTCCTAATTACTGTGAAAATGTTGACTTAATATTAATTAATTTTGACATTACATTATTTAATATTTTCACATTCAAAACTAAATTTCGTTTTAACATTTTCTTTTATTACTGGTCATCCAGCTGTTTATATATGCCTTATTGCTTCACTAATCTATCTACCGTTATGAGAATGAACAGAAAGTAAATTGCCTCAATGTCACTTTCCAATATAAGGAAACCGTGTAATTTGAGTTCCATACTGATTAATATTTTCATTGTAAGTTTTATTTATCATTCAGAATACAAATAATATCATGTTAATGAAGGTGTATTATTATTGAGTTAGCAAATCTAAATGAGGTACCTAACTATCCTTATTTCTTAACTAGTGAGTCACCCGAACTACGTTTCGGTTCGTAAAATTAAGAGAGATTTATCAATATAAATTAAAAAAAAAAGGATGCATCGGCGGGATCGAACCCGGGGCCACCCGCGTGATAGGCCAGCACCCTACCGCAGGACCACCTCTCTTGTTTGAATAATGCGCGCACCCGAGCTAATAGCGCACGGCGTAAGGCGCTCCGCCCTGCTGCCTAGAGGTGTTAATTAAATTAAAACATTTTCGCACTTTTTTTGAAAATAAAAACCGGCCTACGATCTAAATCTAAAAATTAGCAAACTTTTAAGCCATCGTACAACTTAATCGGTCCAGTATCTTCGGAGGAGATAGCGAACAAACATAGACGCAAACACGCAAACACGCAACATACAAAGAGAGCACCGATTTTATGTTATAGATATAATTATTTATTTAATATTATATGCCGAGTAGCAGAACCATTGCAAATAACAGATTTACATTGGAAGGCGTATTCCAAATACTTGCTATACTTGCTGCGTTTATGTACCTTTTATCTTTCGGCACTACAAACATTGATACGATATAGAGTTGTAGGTGGAATGTATTGACGTCTTTATCTCAGTACATCTACCATTTCACTATTTTTGCAAAAATTCGATGCTACGGTATCATAAAGGGTACTGCAATTTCAAAAATACAAATTTTCTTGAGTGCGTCTCCATTGCTATTCATCATCATCATCATCATCATCATCATCATCATCATCGAGCCGTTCAATCCTTGGGATTATGGCAAACGCCAAAGATTTATTTTTGTGTTCTCAATCTGAATCTGTCAGCATTGCCCAAGATCATGTAGAATATTTAATTTTGCTACTTTGTTTATTCGACGATACGAATTTTTCTACGCTTTGTGTTTAGAAGATTATTTTTAGTGGCGATTTGTGTTTTATAATTTTGGCACACCCGTAACTTGGTGCAACCCTGCAGTGTTTATCTTTTTCGAAATTCCTCGACACGTGATTCTAGCTTTCATTCGCTTTGCACTATATGAAAATGTAGGTAGGCATTGTTTCACAAGCCCGATGTTCAGCTGTGGGGTAAGTTTTTTCTAAAAGCGTTTGAATGGGAGAAGGTTTATTTACTTGTTTTAAATCGCCTTAATATACTTTGTTTTTCGACTGTCTAATTTCTTTGTCAGTTATGACGCCATTATTTATTACTAATTTTTTAAACTAACTCAAGTTATGTATTACTTATTTATTTCATGCGTTAAATTGTAGCCGACAAATTTACTACTTAATCACTTTTACTTACTGTTCCGTTTTAATGTTTGCTGGTAATTACTAATGAGTAGGTAACTTGTTATAAATATGTACTGATTTCTCTAATACGAAAGTAGTTTTTACCTAACTCGATATGAAGTACCTAAGAATTACACCGCAGGCGCAGATCGTATCTATTGGGACGCATTGCTACATACTTTTTGTGTGTACCTACTCACACAGTAGAACCTCATTTTTTCTTAGTATTGCTAGTAAGGGTATAATTTATGTGTGCAGTCGTAAACTTGGTACTTGGTTCAATTGAAGCAGCGTCCTGTTTTTAAATCTCACCCCAAGAGGGTGTGTTCAGAAAACTTAAACGTTTTTTAATATTTTCTTCTTACCCGAAGACGTAAGAAATTTAGTGGTACGATCATTAACAAGCTTCTAAGTTCAGCAAGTACAGCAGATTGTTTCCAAACTGCTTGTTGTCGCATTAAAAAAAGTTTTTGTCGCTTTACGAAAAGAGAAACGGGACGCACGTGAAATCCTTGAGGAAACGCATGTGTGACGAATCAATCAGTCCTGTTAACGTCTAACCAGAGAACTTTGGAGACTAATGTATAAACAATGTTTAACACAAGGCCCATTATTAGCTAAATAACTACTCGATACAGAGCCACTTCACACCTCGACCCTTCCTAATACAGTGGTCAAAACGCATTCCTACAACCCCAGAGGCGCGGTCAGTTAATTATTTTAGTCCCTCTTGTGGCGCTCGGCCTCTTCGTCAGCAGAAATCCAGACTTGCTCTGCTCGAATTAGGACCATTAAGAAGTTACTTACTTACTCCTGTTTGTTTCCATTATCTGCTCCGAAGCTGTTTGCTCGCGTTGTGTGCACTTCGACAGAAAAACTGTAAACTGATAATTGTTTTAGAGCTGGCGATATTAGGAGTTGTTGAAGGAAAGGCGTTGTGCCCTTTTAACGCATTTTCGTAACGTTGCTTTGCATTTTTAATTTTTGATGTAAAAATTGAGCCACCTTCAAAGAGCATTCGAAAGTTACCTCTTGTAATTGGTTATTTGCCTACATCTGCTTTAGAGTGCAGTGTGAACAATCATTTTCCAATATTTAATGGTACGTTGTGATCACAGCACCACGCCTATAATAGACTAATATCTGATTGAAGATTAGCAATCGACTATCGAATTTATTTGGGAGACAACGTTTTGTTGATAGGCGAATAAAACGACCTAAAATTACGAACTTGAAATGGCAGATAAGTAATGAAAATAAGATATACTAAAGGATAGAACATAGAACCTTATGGAACACCAAAGTTAGCTCTAAATTTATCCGGAACGTTACCGTAATTAAACGGAATGGGAATTGTCTATCTTGTTAAAGGCCTTTTGAAAGTATGTGTATGGCATATCTGGAAAAATTGTTCTCTGTCTTTTTTTGGATAGACTCAAAGCCAAACGGAGTTTCATATTGCTGTGGATAGAGACCAATATGTGCACTTTAAGATTGATTTTACATTAAAAATGGAAAATAAGTTATTATTTTTGTATGTAAAAAGCACAATAAGAGCAATTTTAATTTTCAAAAGGATTTGAATTACCTACGATTTGAGTTTTCTCAGCCGGATCATATCGGAATGAGATGGAATATTATTTACATGTAGTCCTAGAGTGGTATATTATATATTTAATAGCTTAGGTCTGGTTTTAAATTTAGTTTTTTGTATTATAATTGCTTAAGCACAACGTGCACCACCTAAAATAAGACTATGGTTAAATTCCACATTATAAAGCTGTTAGAACAAAGTAAAAGAGTGTATAGATAAGTTTCAAGTATTAAAATGCAAATAAATGTTATTTTAAGCCTATGCCAGGTCTTTATTGCAAGAATTGGTAAATAAATAGGTTTTCAATTGTCAAATAGGTTAAGTAATTGTAATTCTTGCAATTTAAACTGGAATTTGGTTCAAAATTGCACAGAGATAGAAAATAGCGTGGGCTCATTGTTATACTAGTTTAATTTATTTTATGTATAATTGTGTGGTAAATATAAGTGGATGGAATACAACATTTTCGAGCTTTTGCTAAATGAAATGTTAAAACGTTGGTAATTTCGCTAGCCATGTAATAAGATATCTTTTATTTTAAATTAAATTGCAATTAATTCCATTGTTAGTAAATATTACTTTTTAGTTTCTTTTTGATTTTGCTGTTAGTCACTCATTGGTGAAAATCAATCAGGCCGTTTGCTTCTCGGCCAATGAGATGTTTTTGATATAAATAGAAACCTGTGTTTTGAACTGGGATCTTAAAGCAGTCACGATTTTGCTTTCACTGAAGAAGCTATATAGTATTGTGCTACTATTAACAAAAGTGAGTGTATAACATTTGCCAGTCAGAAAAATATTGTGTTTTGAGTGACAGTTCTTCTCCCATTAAAATCATTCGGTTTCAATTCCTCACATGTTTTTCTTGTTCAATGGCAGTTGATTATAATACTACAACATAGCGTAATAGTTTGACCCCAAGGAAGTGAGCATATTTAAGCAAATTTGTGTACATCGGCTGGCAGAGGCAAGTCTACGAAACTGGATGATGCAACGTTGATCTAAAAAAAGGAAGATATTAAATATAAGTCACAACTCCAATTAGGATGCGTGAGGTGGAGATTTATCTTGATTCAAGCAACTGCACACCTCATATATTTAGGCGTGCTAAGTGAGAGCTAACCTGTATTTTGGAAAAGCTAAATAGGCAAAACATTCGTTGGTATCGATCCTGGGATCAACGTCAACAAGCAGCCATTTTGTGAACTATGCCGCGTCTGAGTGAACGTGAATATATCGCCGGGAGGATAAGGCACACTTTTTTTCTGTTTGGTTAGTAAGTACATTTGTTGGGCTTTTAAATAATATTTTAACTAACATGCATTCGCGAGGCCATATTAAATTAATACTTAAAGACTCTGAGATAGAACCCTAAGTTTATTTAGAATTTTATAGTGCAAGAGCAGCCGTGTATGTCATTTGTGCTAGTTTTTATTAAGACTTTCAAACTTAAAGTTTTGTGCATACTGAATATGTGTTATCCTATAAGAGTATTAAATTACTACTTACAACATTTATATCGCAATATATTATTGGTTTTAGGTGTAGTAGTACGTTCTTCTTTTTTCGACATGTTAGGCTGATAATAATAATAATAATAATAATAATAATAAATGTCTTTATTCTTGTATAAAAAAGAAAACAGGAATTAGTTTAATAACATAATAAAATAGGAAATACATAGTAATAAATACATAACAATAAAGAAAAAACTATTATTAATAGGTTTATACAAGAACCACAAGGCGGAGTTCAGATGCCTAATTGTTAGTTAGGCCCTGCTCTGCCACTCAAACCTTGACAAATTAATTATAAAAATTAAGAAATTGCCTATACAAATAATTCTGCAAAAAAAGAAAATTTTTCCATTTTATACAAGACCTAACGCACGCATAAAAAGTAATGAGATAACACAAAACCGACATATATATACATAAAAAAAAATTACGTATGCGATTCCTGCAACAAAAAAAGTCTTTGACGCATCTGTTGTTTAAATGAACGACCACTAAGCTTTTTAATATCATACGGCAGAGAGTTATACATTTTCGAAGCATGGTAACGAAAAGATCTCTCAAATAAAGCAGTTTTGTGAGCAGGGGTTGTAATAATAAGGTTTAAGTTACGGAGATTTAAATTATGAACATCAGTTCGAAACATCAGTTTACTAAAAAGGTAATCAGGCTTTGCTGTTGTTATTATTTTATGATAATGACAAGCAGTTTGTAACTTCAACCTATTATTCATATTAAGCCATCTTAATTCCAACAACTTGTGTGATATGCGCTCAAATTTTCTAACTCCAAAAATATAACGTAAACAAGAATTTTGCACACGTTGAATTAGTTGTAGACTATCCTGTGCGAGGCATGGCCCATATAAGGGTGAGCAATAAGAAAAATTAGATAAAACAAGTGCTTCACACAACATAGCCTTAGTTCTTGTGTTTAAATAATGCCTATGAGGATATAAAAGTTTTAAATTTATGTAAGCTTTTCGTACAATACTATTTATGTGCAGGCGATATCTAAGTGAGGAATCCATGATAACACCTAAATTTTTTGCGTGGTCAACTACAGGAATGTCAACACCATCAATAGAGAATCTGGCAATGTCTCTAAAATCCCGTACAACATTTTTACTACCAAATATTAGTATAACTGATTTAGAAGGATTAATTGAAAGCGAATGTTTGTGCGATACGGTAGCCAAAATTTGCAAATCACTATTGATCTCATTAATTGAACGATGAGCTTCATCAGGCGAAAATGAGTGATAAAGCTGCGTATCATCAGCATACATATGAATTTTGCAAGTTTTTAAAAGTTCAGGCATGGTACAAGTGTATATTGTAAATAATAGTGGTCCAAGAATAGAGCCTTGTGGCACACCGCTTACAATATTTCTATTGTGGGATACTGAATTTGGTAATTTAACCACCTGCGAACGGTTATGCAGGTAACTAGATATAAAATTGACAGCACTGGCGCCGAATCCAATAAACTGCAAAATTGATAGTAAAACTGGATGGGAAATGGTGTCAAAAGCTTTGCTAAAATCCAGCAAAGCTAGTACACTTATTTTACCACAATCACTAGCTGCAATGATATCATCTGTAACACTGACTAGCGCCGTCGTACAACTATGCGAAGGCCTAAATCCAGATTGTGACTCAGGGAGGATGCTATTTAGGCTTAAGTGATCTCTTATTTGCGAGTTAATGACTTTTTCTAGGAGTTTCGATGATTGCTTGTTGTTTACGGCTTATTGTTCCATGGTGATCTTTTTTTAGATAAGGCGTTGCCAAAACTTTGACTAAACGCGGGGCTCTTTGGACACCACCCAGCCTCAGAATTTATGTCATTTGGCTGATGTTGAGGTTTATACCCGTCCCTGTATCTATTGTGCAATCTTGTTTCTTATTTTTCAGTAGTTTTAGCCACCTTGTTCTACATCCTCTCGTTTTGAAGCATTGTTGCCACAATGTTTTCCGGTGTTACTACTACTACTATCCATTTAATTTGAAGACGTTATATCCACGTCGTCGCTTTTCCCTAAATACCAGGTAACTGTTGAACTCTCCATGTTCGGTTAACATCTGCATAAGATAATAATTTACATCCCCATTGCTCCTATCATTCCATTTTCTCATACTTAATAAAATTAATAGTAATATTGTACTTGATTGGCACAGAGAAATTACAGATAATGAAATATACACTAGAAAGGAACTTAAACTTACTTTGTCACAAATTAATATTTAACTCTGATAAAATTTATTAACTATCAACCATTTAGCTCTTAGATTCCTCCACTTCCTGTGTCAGTCATTTCCAGTTTTTCATTTATGTCCCTTCTTCGTATAATCGGTAGCGTTTGTCCACTAGCAAATCCATATAGGGATTGTCACATACCTATAAAGCTTTCGTTAATATTGCCTTGCAGCCACTACGTATGCCAATGAGAATCTTTCATTATGCTTTTGTTATCATGTTTCTGTATCTGCTAATCTTGGTAGTATTACCGAGTACACAGCCGACACAAAAGTTCTTCTTTTATTGGCTCTTGGTCTCTTTATATCCGGCATGATCTTTTTTAGCGTAGTTGCTGTTTTTCACGCTTTCTGGTAATTTTTTTTATATATGTAGTTATTTTTGTATCCTCATTCTTGTAGACTCTCAGATACTTAATAGCCCTCTCAGTATCTAGTTGTATATTTATATTGTTATTTTCATCCACGAAATCCTTCGTTTGTATACCAACATCACGGCCTCGCTCTTTTGCGGTGCCAACTTAAACTTTCTGGTTTGTAGCCATTTTCCTATTCTTTTTATGATTTTGGATCTTTTATTGCCTAAGTTTTTTATATTTTTTATCTTCACTCTATCACCGCCAGGTCCACTTCACTACAAGCCTCTGAATTAACAGCATTTTTGAAGCCTAGGGTAATTAATAATAATAATAATAATGATTTATTTAAAAATTAATGTATGCACGTAAGAATAGTAAATTAACAAATAAAAATAAATAAATCCGAATACTCCCACTTAAGTTTCCAGGGAAACTTGCACGTGGACCCACAAAAACAATATAGTAGTTATCCTGTGCAAAATATACAAATAAGAAGAAAATAAACAGAAAGATTATGTCAATACAAGCATATCTACATAAAACAAAATACACTAGAAAGGAATGAAAATACCCAGGTACAAATCAAGAAACAAAAAAATTATCATAAAGCAAAGAGCCAGGCTCAAAGAAAACAAAAAATAATCATAGTACATGGTAAAAGACTTTACTTAGTCAAATAATTGATGCACATATGGTCTAGGACACGATAGCAACCAAACTTTTACCCTTTGGTTGTATGATCTGTATGAAGTTATGCTTTTTATATCTTGGGGTACAGCATTATAAATTTTAATTGCCAAGAACTCATAGCTTCTTTGACCAGCAGATTTGTTAACTAGTGGGATATTCGCAATATTATGCTCTTTACTTCGTGTGCAGTATGTGTGATCTTGGATATATTTGTTAACAATATTTTTATTTTTAAAAACGTTTTGTAAAACAACTTTACAAAACAATTGACGAACATCAAATATTTGTGTTTCATAATACAAGTCATCGGAACGATAACGTGCATTTTTTCGAAAAATAATCTTTAAGATTCGCTTTTGCAGAATTTCTAAAGGCTTCAGAGTTGTTTTTAATACGCCTCCCCATCCTATTATGCCATATGACAAAAGCGATTCCACTAAAGCATTGTACACTTGTTTTAAAATTCGCACTGGTAGGAATTCCCTCAATTGTCTAAACACGTAGTTAAAGCTTCTTAGTTTCTTAATTAAAAGCTGAATATGGTTTTCCCACTTTAGGTTAGAATCCAAAGTTATTCCTAGATATTTAATCGTTTCTGCTCTTTGTATGAACAAATCACAACTGCATTGATGTCTTGTGCAGTCAAATTTATGTACATTTATTTGACCAAAATGAGGTAGATGACTTTTGTACGAAGCAAAAGGCAAAAACCTAGTCTTTCTGAGATTCATAGTTAGTAAGTTTTGATCAAACCATTTTTTTATGTCTATAAGATCAGAACGAACTTTATCTTCTAAAATCGACCAATCTTCAGCATCATAAATAGCAACCGTGTCGTCAGCATAAGATAATAAGCTTCCACGAAAATTTCTGGTTAAAAGGTCATTTAGGTATAGTATGAATAATACTGGGCCTAATACTGTTCCCTGTGGGATTCCAAATTTAACAATCTGCATATCGCTTAGTGTATCTTCAATTTTGACATACTGTTTCCTATTTTCTAAGTAAGATTTTATCAAATTATTTGCAATTCCCCTTATACCCATACTATACATTTTTTCTAACAGTTTACTATGACTAATAGTGTCAAACGCTTTGGCCAAATCGATAAAAATAGCTAGCGTTGGCCTACTGTTATCGACATGTTTATAAATCGTTTTAGTTAACTGGGCTATTTAGTAGTATGCAGAAACCCCATTTTCGATATGAGCCACGATTCACCTGTTCTATCATGGTTTTTATTTGTTCTGTTTCATCGATGGCATTTCTTCAGTCTGAAACTATATTGGAAATCAACCAGTTATATTTTTCCGTAAATTTATACTTCTGGTGTTTGAAACGAGTCTCTGGTATTTTTACTAGAATGGATCTTTTTCATCTCTAAGTTTATAGCCGGTTGCTACGTATACTGTTTTTATTGTTAATTAGATTTAAACAGTGTAATTTACTATAGTAAAAAGGTGAGTGCGGTCCTGTGCGTGCACCTATCAGCTTCGCATATGTGGCATTCGATCTGGATTATTCACAGCTGGGTTCCGAAGAAAAAGACATTGGCTTGCGGGCTTGGGTCCAGTGTTCACGTTTGTGCACGTCTCCTAGTGCATGTGACTGCACCAAACTAAATGTTATGATACTAGCTAAACGAAAAGAGCAGCAAAGCAAGCCTAGTAAGTAAATAGTTGCTGCCTATAAGCGGTTGTAGGTGCCACACGCTACCGCTTGCTTTACAAGCAAACACCAATTTTATTGTATGATAGTGAGTAAAACATTTTTAAAGTAGCCACCTATACTCGCTGCATTCATTGTGAAGACGTGACGTCAGTTGTTATCGAGACGCCAGAGCAGCATTTATTAATTCCCTTAATTATCGTGCGTGGTAAATTTGCACGTGTCCCGTCGTTCAAGGTTTGGCGGACGCAATTCGAGGGCGAGTTTAATGCTCAACACAGTAATTCATATGGCTCAACTTCCAAGTAATCTTAATACTAAAAATTAAAGGAATGTACTTGGTTTTTAAGCATACAATTATTTACAAGTCCCGAAAACGTGCACGCTTACCCTGGAAATCGTAAGAAACAGGCGAAAGGCCGCGGCTCAAATACGCTCAGGGGGAGGGTGTGATCCTAAAACGAGACACCACAAGGCAAGCTTGTTGATATGTATAAGGTGTTACCAAATAAATGGGAGCCACAAGGTCCAACTCAAGGAGACCTACCGAACCTTGAAGGTCAAAAGCCGCAAAAAGTACTCAATTACTAATTTTGGAAACCACAGCGTAGCGACAAGCGTTCCAACCTACATAAAATGCTCATTCACCACGTTCGAGCCTCACCTTACATAAATCTTGACACAGTGACTCAATCACCCTGTAAACAGACATGCACAAAACAAGGGAATAATCATAAGTCGTTAAAAGTTAATAAATCTATTGGGGCCACCTCACATGGCCGAAAGCTTTACAGTTGTGCTGACGTGGTCGGCATGTACTACACTGTAAAAAATACAAAGGGGTAAATGCAAAAAGGAAAGAAAGAAACCCAGCTGGGAGGCGCCTTGTCTAAGAGCCACAACGCACAGCTAAGGCAAACAACAAGTCAAATTCAGTTCCACTTAAATGTCGGCCCACGACCAAACAAGTGTATTACACAAGTGTCAAATTTGCACGTACGTGTACCAGGCCTTGATTGAGCGCCGAGAACAAATATGTGAGTATTAATTACAATAACATACTGGCTTGCGGCAAAATAGTTTAGAACACAAACTCTAGATTTGTACAAGAGTGTACCAGGCCTTGATTGAGCGCCGGGCATGAATATATAGGTTTTAATCACAATGACATACTGGCTTGCGGCAAAATAGTTTAGAACACAAACGTTAGATTTGTACAAGAGTGTACTAGGCCTTGATTGAGCGCCGGGCACGAACATGTGAGTTCCAATTACAATAACATGCTGCCCGCGACGACACAGTTTTCAACACAAATGTTACTTTGATTGATGGATTAGCCTTGAGACGTGGCGTAGCTCGCTGCGTGCAGGCGGTGATTGCCGCTACACTGTTGATAACGTGGCAAGGGTGAAGTGCAGTGACGTCCGGAATGGTCCCCTGCGTTAGGCGTGGATGAAATGTGTCATTCCCCCTTGGCAAACACGAACATCAGCGTGGCTGTTTATTAGCTCACTCGAAAAATGAATCCCGTTCAACAAATGACTGACAAAACAGGCCTAACGAGCCTCCGTATTTACTGAGTGGCTAAAACAAAACCAGGGAGTGGACATCACCAGCACTACTCCCGAAAACACAAGTATTCTCACAGATCGCCAAGCACCGTCTGCCAAACATAATTAAAAAAGTCACAAAATTCACAATATCAACATTCGCTGTAACAACACAAAATGAAACATCAGACGCAAATCCAATAACGCACCACGCCAACGGTCGCGATTCCTCGAGAGGGGACGCCGCTGGCGTGCGCTCTCCAGCACAACCGCTCGTGTCAGATCCTAGCTCCTAACTGACGCCACGCGAAGCTTACGTGCCAAAACATCTGTCTGCGACGTGTCAGATGTAACCAACAGAAACGCCCGATGACGAACAAGCCGTCCCGGTGCGACCGAGATCGACAGAGGCTTTTATAAAATTTGAGAAAGGTATCTCACTCGCTCTCATAGATTGTGTTTCTGGAAAATATTATAAACGAATGCTTTTATCAGCGATCGGCCAGACAGCTGCAATATGCGATTGCATAGAGGTTCGCGCGAACGCTAGACTGCCAAATGAAACCAAAAGCCACGCGCGGGTCAGGATTCTTGTTTGATGCTAAAGCGGCCGTATTAAAAGATAAAATATTACCGACACGGGCCTGACATACAGGCGGACTCGCCAATTCTGTATCAAAACTGCTCCAAATGGTAATGTACCTAACTATCGGAATTAAGGAAAAATAGAAAATGGCCTGACAAAGGTCGGCTTCAGATACTACCGCTTTTAGGTATTTTCATGTTTGCGCTTTTGAAGACAATTATTTCAATGTTATTTTTAATATTGTTTTACTTATGTCAGTCAAATTACACAGGTTGACTTAACTGTTAAATGCTCGTAGAACAAAGCAATATCATCTGCGGTTTTGATGTTATTAGTGAACAGTGTATTTTTCTTAGGTTTTCTTTATGATTTTATATTTGTGTAAGCAAGTTGGCTATTCTTGTGAATTGTTTGAAGTTAGTTTCAGCCAGATTTCTGTTCTTTAGACAAATAGTGATAGTTTGTGACCACGACTGGGTAATTAATTGCTTCCATATTTCATATAGATCAGTATGCGTTTTTTATACATGTTCTTTTGGGTTTTTTTATTAATACAAGTTTTGCCCCCTTTCACTCCTTTGGCAAGTTTCCATTAGTCAGATGGTTGTGCATCACTTTCAAATTATACTTTTATTTGTTATTGGCAAACGATGCTATTTCAGATGAAATATTGTCTGGCACGGGGGGCTTATCTTTATTTTTTTCCGCTATGTGTAGCTTTTTAGCTGTAAAACTTGGTACTTTCCACGCTGAACTTCTCTAGCATTGCACATTACGGAGTCGTATTTGGAAAAATGACTTACTACCTCGATTATTTGAATCTCATCTTTGAGTTGTATTTTTGGGAATGAAGTATTTAAAATTATTTGGTACCTTTCGCTCCATACGTCATTATAGATATCCTGCAAATTTTTTCAATATTTGCCCTTTTCTTTTTTATGATCGGTTTAATTTTTTTCCTCATTTTATAGTTTATCTTTTCGTGAGTGTATAAAGTCTTCCAATTGCATATTTTTTATCCATTTGTTTTTTTTTTCGTTATTCTCCATTGTCTTCTCTTATGTTCATTCTACCTTTTTATCTCGTTTATATTTCGGTAGTCACTTAAGATTTCTGTATCATGTAGTCGCCAGTTTGCTGTATATCTTCGAGTTGGGCTCGTCCCGGATTGTCACCCTAACCTTGAATGACGTGATACGTGGAAAGATCACACTCAATGTTGCAAGAAAGTCTCGTCTTCACGTTTCATTGCATTTTTATCTACATTGACCATCTAACTACATTTTCTGTTCAACTACTTATCTCTAAGCAATTTTTCAGCCAGTTTATGCGGAGTTCGCATCTCTGTCGTTTTTAGTAATCTTTTAGTATCACTTGGTCTGCGTGTGCTTGCACCGCAAAGGACATCATAGGTCTCATGGTTTGATATTTACACCTAGTCCGCTTTCCAGTTTTATATGTTGGTTCCTTCACACAATATTTGCAAACAGCGGAATATGTCTCGTTTGATATAACATTGCGTCTTTTGGATTATTGTAACTAGACATTTTAATTTCAGGATAAGTAGATACGTTCACTTTTTATATATTTCGATAAAACCTTTCATGCCTATTTTTGCTTTGCATATTTCTTCCTTCGTCTTCTCACTGTATAGCAGCACATACTTCTGGCATTTTGTCATTCCTTTAACCTTTTTCTTAGTCTCCGATAACGCATATATCGATTTTGTGTGTTTCCACACTAATATGACTTCTTGATCTCCATTTGTCTTTGGGATAATATTCCAGCATGCCAATCGTGATATATTTTCTTATTCGCGCTACATTTGTCTTGGTTTATATTGCATTTAAATTCTAACTTCATCTATTTGTTGCTCACTACTAACAGACAGTCTATCAGTTTTCTGCTTCTGTAATACACTACCTATTCCTCTAAAAGTTTTCACAGTATTTTCTATTTGACGAAAAAGGTCGTTTTCTAATACTAAACTGGGACACTTCTCTGAATCCATTTCAGAATGATCAATATGTCACAGATTTCCATTGTGTCACAGTTATCCATTTACAAAATGCAACTGCATTATAACAGTTGCTATAAAACATTTAAATAAAATTATGTATTTTACAATTTATGCAGATTAATTTAGCTTTAATAATAAATTAGAAAGCGCCAGAAAAATTGTTAAGAACAGCAGTTGTCACTGTCACAAAAAGTTTAATGCTAGCAAATAATAGCAAGCTCATTTGAGATTACTGTAACCAAATTGTTACATTCTATTTTGAATATCAGCCTGAAACATTGACAATAAACGTCCAAAATAGTGGTGTGGCAGGACAGCTCCTTCGCGACACATTTTAAGCCTATTGGGACTCGCTATCAGGCGCATCCTTGTAACTCACGATTATCACGCTGTCACATAAATATTTGGTTAAATCGCACGACACAACTAACAACAACGGGGTGTGAGGAGTTTCAGACACAGTCATCTTCATTCCAATTTATGCGACGTGTATGCTTTCAATTTCGATATAATAACATTCTGTCGCTTTTGTGCCGATAATTGTGTGTTAGTGTGAGATAAATTCGGTAACAAAACACGTCGGCTCACAATACGATTCTGGCGAAATAATAAGATGCTAGTTACAGCTCCTAGAATGGCGGCAACTTGTCAGTCTGGCTGAGAAAACAACCCTCCCGATTCTCTCCCTGGCTCCACTACAATGTATTATGTTAATTCTGTTTTGTTTGCAAACTCAGAAATTAATATTCTGGTAATGGGGAGGCTTTGTCGGGCGGTGCATTCGATGCTAATGGCGTCACACTTCTTACGCCGACTATTGATACTGCATGACATAATAATCTCAACTAGATGCCACCTTAGACAAATATCGGAAAGATTGATTAGAAATAGTTGTTTTCGAGTTAAAACCAACAGCATACAAACAGTTCCAAAACGTTTAACTACAGCTGTAAATGTTGAATTTAGAAAACCCTCAGGTTTAAAATTTAAAGTTATTTGGAACTCTCAGTTAATCTGAAGGTAGATATTTCCCCCGCCTCTATCAATCTGTCTTATTTTGAACTAATCGATGACAATTTCTCCCCATTTTCGCCTTCCTATCGTCCATCCAGCGTGGTTACAATCTTCCAGCATTTCCTTTATTCAATATTCGTCTTCATTCTACTAGCTGTTTGGTCCACCTATCTTCTTGCCTGGCTACATGTTCTACTCGGCTCCATTTAGAAGTAGCAACTCTTGCTATGACATAATCAATTTTTGGTTTTTTCTTTATTTCTTCTTTCGGACTATCGGCCGTTCGACCACTTTTAGTGTCGCTCTCAATTTATTGGCAGATGTCATAGTAAGCGTAATAATTGTCTCTGTCCAGCAAGTTGTTCGTGGAAGGATACAAATATGGAAGCTTGTCTTTTTTTCTTTCTTCTGCTGCCCGAGTCACACTTATCCCGCTAGCAATATAGGCTATTTAATTTTCCTCGCTGTATTTCAATTTGTGGCCTGCATACAAATATTCATCGACGTCTTCTATTTCAATTCTTCCTATGTGCATAATCTTCCTTTTTCCTAGATTTATTGTTAAGCTGACGGCTTTTGATTTCACTTTTAGCTGTGAGAAAGACTTCTTCTAGATCTTCCCTACGAGATAAGCACAGCACTGAAATCTGACCATCTAGTGTATCAAAACAACAAAGAAACTAATACCTAGCTACAAAAATACGCCATCCTGATAATATAGGTAAATACACCCACGACCGCAGCAGAGAATTTGGACGTTGCACAGCTTTATGAGAAGATCCCATCAGCCAGAAAAAGAAAACTCGCAATACGTAATTGTAAAAGGCCACTCCAACGCCAAAGTATGGGGCCGTAACTAAGAAAACATCTCAAATAGTGGTAGTTTCCGGCTAGGAAATAGGAATGAAGAAGATGAAATGCAAATTAACTACCTTCAGAATGAAAACCTCTATTGTATGAGGACCCTATTTCGAAAACCACCTTGAAGATGATAGACACAAATGAATCCAGATTCGCAAACAAATAAGGAGGAATGCATTACATTATTACATAACATCGAACAAAAAGCATATCGTGAAGGAAGTCAGTAATTAACAAATGCTACTTGGGCAGCAATTATAGACTAATTAGAGCAAAATTTCAAATAAACATGATATGGGAATTAAAGAAGATACATTAACAAATATTAAGATGAATTAGAAAAACAACTATCAGAAACGCCAATCTTAGCTGAAATTACAAAATAGTCAGAATGTATAAAACCATAACAAAGAGATAGTGAAGACACTCGTAGGAACTAACTAAAACCAAGACATTAATACAGAAATTAAAAGACAAGAACAAAAAATAGAAAACTAGGTGGTTAAGAAGAAGTATAAAACTCCAACAGTATGTCGAAAGTTTTTTTAAAGGCAATAGGTATATTTAGTAACAAAGAAGTATCTGTAGCAAGGATGTGTATTGGAGAAAACGTATAAGTAGAAATAATACATAATAAACAAAATTAAAAAATCATCGGAGAAATAAAGAATAACACAGTCACTGAAGCGGGCGAAACCTATAAATCACTACAGTTTCTAAAAGGTCTGTAATAGGCTTTACTCAGAACTTTCCTTGCAAGTGGACGTTGTGACACTAATCAATTTTAAAATCAAAGAAAAATAAAAGTAAAAATATCTTCACGTTTGTAATAATATTAAAGCAATAAAAGGAAACACTTGCTAATGCGAATAACATCAATTTTTAAATAAAAAAATCATTACCGGTGATGGGATTTGAACTTCAGCGCCTGCTAACGAGCCGTGAATGCGATTTTAGTGATCGGCGGTCGCCCGCACTAAAAGCGGCCGTTCCCTGCCGCGGCCACTGGGACTCTTCAAGTTTCTGCGATGAAGCTACATTTAACACAACGCACTTATTCGTTACCATTTATCCTGTATCTGTTAGGTTCCATTTTCGTCAAGGGTAACGTTTGAGCTATGTGCAAATTATTGCTTTTAACTATTTCTCAGTTCAAGTAAAAATAAACAAAATTTTACTTTTTTTAGATGCTCACCCTGTAGTGTTGAGTTTAAAATATGCCCTTTTTTGTCAAGCGTAAAAGCTTGAGCTATGTTCAAAATATTACTTTCAAATACGTAATAGTTCTTTAGTTAAAGCAAAATGAGAGAAAATTTAATGTTTTTAAAGTCCTCCTCTTTTTTCGGTTTTATGCCAGCAAGGCATATAATTTGCATGCAAAATATTGTCTTCATCTAAGAATTAGTTTTTGAGTTATACCAGCCAGAGGGGACACATAGACAGACCGACGGAATTGAAAACACAAGTGTTTTCTCCATCTAGAGACGTGAAGATCTAAAGAAATTTGCAAGGCAATTTTTACAATACTTTCTTCGTCTTTTAAACGAGGGAAGTAACAATATCTTTGAAAAGTACATAAACCACAACATCCCAAATTAATGGACAGAGTGTTATGCCGTTCAAATGTGCAAAAAAAAGGAGAAAAGGCAGCGCAATAATTATAAACCAATGAGTGTTACATCAACGATAACAAAAATATTTTCTTCTTATTCTTCTTTAACGAATCCCTTTCGTCCTCAGGGAGTCGGGTTTTTAATCTCGTCTAAGTGTTTTTCAGTTATGATTTGTATGATTGTTTGTATCTTGCTAGTCTTCTTCTTTCTCTCCTCTTCGCAGCTAGGTGTTCTACTTGCTTTTCCTATATTAGTCTCGGTCCACCCCTTTGTCTTCTTGCTTCTACTTTAATTTCCGTTACTGTTTTTGGTATGCTGTTCATCCTCATTCTACAGATGTGCACAACCTACTTCAAATATTCGATATTTTTTACTATTGGATTTACTTCCAAAGCCTCTCTGACAGTGCTGTTGACATGTCTGTCTCTTCTGGTTTCTCTGGTCTGCTTTGTTTATTCTGTTGGTTATCTCTTGTTCTAAATTCCCGTTTCTGGTGATAATTTTATTTCCATCCTGTTCCTATGAGATCATTTTACTATTTATGTAACATTATCTTTATAGTTTTGTTAGTTAAAAACTTTTTCCAAGCCTTTTTCTTACTATTTACTTTTTACCGTTTACTTCATCGTTCGATTACTCTAATAATCATACATTATTGTTTTAGTTCAATACAGCTGCTTTGGCGTTTCCCACAATTTATTTCTCAGTATCCCTCATTTTTCAGTTATATTTCTACTACGGTGGATTCGTCCTTTTTTGCTCTTTCACTATTTTTCCTGTAGTAGTTTCTTGAATGTCTGTTTGTTCTCATCTTTCTTTAGATTTTCTATTCTTATTTTATCATCGTTTATGTTTCGTTTTCTGATCTTGGAATTTGACTGTAGCTAAAATCAGTCTGTGGTGGGTATTTAACTCAGTGCCTCTATAAGCTTTAATGTTCTCTATATAATCCTTTAGTGTTTTGCTGAATGTTACGTAAGCGATTACATTCCTAGCATTACTTACCTGTGCCTGTAAATTTGTATCACTCCTAGATGTCTTTCAATTTTAGCTTTACTTCGAATTTACAGCTGCGATTGCTAGAACATACCCTTTTCTCGAAGTCTGGTTCGATGATAATGCCTACTCTCTCTTTTGGTTTGCTACTTGTTTCGACTACTGGGTGACGTAATATTTATATAATTTGCTGTTCAGTACTTTGGTCCCCTTTCTTTTCATTTTAATTTCGCCAATTCTTAGTACCTTCATTCTATATTTTTCCAGTCCTTTCTACCTTTTCCGTTTATACTCCTTGAATTGATTTTTATTTCTTCTTTATTTTGTATGTATTCTTCTTCTTCGCGTTTTTGTCTTATAATTGCTTGGGTCGTCTTAGCTTGGTTTATCATAATGCTGTTTATTCATATAGTGATCTCTGCATTCTGTCGTATTATTGTTTTTTCTATCTTTTTTTACTTCCTTTTGCGATAAAGAAAGTATTGGATTCACCCCAAAAATTCGAAATTGAGTTTTCAACAGATCTTCATGTTTTAGAGTCCCCTGAACCCATAAAACATGTTTTTGTTCATTGGTCTGTATGTGTGTGTGTCTGTCTGTCTGTCTGTGTGTGTGCCTGTGAACAGAATATCTCAAAAGCGGAAAGAGGTATGGCGTTGAAACTTCATATATAAGTTTTGTGTACTATGTAGATGGGACAGCAAGCTTCTGAAGAAAATTGCATAAGCTGAAGTAAGTGTTTACTTTTGTGATTTTTCAGTTTTTTTCGAGTTTTTCAAAAACGGCTCAAACGATTTTTTTCAAACTTTACATTTTCATTACATTTTTAATGTGTATTGATGTGAGATAGGTGATTTTCCAGTTGAATACTTCTAAAATAGGTTTTTTTTTGTTTTTGTTTTTTTATTAACTCCTATTTCAAATAGAACACCGGTATATTATTACATTTTTTAATTCAGCACAAAATTTTTGGTCTCTTAAACTAACGCTCTATTTTGTACCTTTTTTGTAGAATTTGTAAGTTTTGAAAATTTTTTACATGCTTAAATATTAAAAATCAGATTTTTGGCTAATTATAAGATCACTATAAAAGGAAGTTGTGTGAGTGTTATCACACCAAATTTTTTTGGTTAATATTTCTAATATTTTCAAAAATAATAAATGGAAAAAAGTACTCCAGATACAAAAAACTATATAAGTGAAGATGGGGTTGTATACAAAACCACCGATGTAGATTTTCGCCGATATGGATTTTCTCCCATTCTTTACAACTGTATTGAACACTGCCGACTGAAACTACCACCGACTTGGTTTACTACCGACTTTTAAAGTTTGAAACAAATATAAGGTATGTCACCGAACTCAAATACCACCGACTTGGTGTACAAACCGACTTGAATTATCACCGATGTGAATTTACATCCGACAAGAAGTACTACCGACATGAACTATCGTCAATGTGGACTACCACCGCGCTTTTACTACCAACCGTTTCCGACAGTAGTAGCTGCAACACATCTTACACGAACGACCGCGAACTTGCAATTCTTCCGATATTAATAATTTGGCAGCAACTGCAGTATCGCTACGAAGTAATTGGTATCACTAGCTGCTGAGCGACTTCATATTTCGTCAGTAAATTGTTTATAGTGTAATAAAATGTTAGTATTATGTTTTATCAAGTACGTAGATTTAAATCCTTTGAAAAGAAATGCGATCTTGTTTGATTAGCGTATGGCGTATTTTGGCCAGTAAGCATATTTTACTAAAATTCTTTAAGTATTAGAACGTTATATGTCATATAAGACAGGCTGCTGTGTTTAATTTCGTACTACCCACAAAATAACTCAAGATCTTGTGGTTTTCTTTGTGAATTGGTTTGATATGCAGCGTGTTTAATTTCTCACCGTCACACCCCTGTATCTTTTTTATTTACCTTCTGATCAATTTAAAATTTTCGCCGATTTACCTACTCGTTAAAGCAAACATTTTCATAGTTTTTAAATAATTTTACTGCAAAGCAATAGCCTACTGCAACAAAAAATAACTGCAAAAATTTTAAAATTATAGTAGGCTTAGTTATATCAAAAAAAGTTAGTTACAAAAGTTGTTCAGAATTAGAAAAATAGCAAAAAATGTATATTTTCATCCAAATAAGTGTATTTATTTTCGACCGAGTAAACACACCATTTCTACAGCAGTGGTTAGGCGTATTCTAGGCATTATTTAAATTTCCAGAATGCTAAATTAACAGTTCATAAACTTATATGACAGTTCGTAAACGTAATTGACGTTCATAAACCTTTTGTTTTCCAGGGCACCTTTTGTTAAGACAATAATGGATTGTTAATTATTTACTTAATAATATTGTACATTACATCTTAACAATACAAAAATTTCAAATAAAATATGGATTCCGCAAAATTTTACAAAATTGTCGGTATTATTAATATTTCGGTTATGCCGCTTACTATACAAAAATATTTCATGTGAAATTGTTGTATAAAGCAATAACTCACTTTACATTTCGCCTTACTTCACTAACCGTTTTCCATATTTCCTGGCGATTTCAGATAAAGATATTTAAAATAATAGAAAGTTTTGTTAAATTTCTGATTTGAAAGTAGCCCATATAAATGCGAAAACACATTTTGTTTGGCTAAAGTTTTAAATAATTATAAATTTTTACGCACCAGTGGACAATAAACTGGGTAAAGTTTGGTTGTCGAAAACAAAATTTTAATTCCTTACCATTCTAACAACCACGATTTTAAATTTATTCACTGGGGTCGAACACGGGCAGTATGACTCAACTGTTTTAAGAAAGTGTTTCGGAAAACAAGCAATTAAAAATATGTCTCATAATTACTAACAATAAATAAATAAATTGTTACTAATAATTTAGACACTTGTTTATACTATTTTAGCTACTTTGCATAAAAATAATAAAAAAACTTAGAATTATTGAAAGTATTTTAAAATAAAAGTAAGTATTAAAATTATTATACAAATATTTACAAATATAATAATAACTACTACGCTTCCAGAAAAATCATATACAGTGTGTCCCAGATCGAGTGGGATTGCATGGGTAACTTTCTTATCAATGAAGATCGAGATTTGGTTAAATGGGCATTATTTTGCAGTTTCATATGCTGATTGAAATTCTGCTTGAAAAAATTCAAAATGTCGAACCAGTCAAAAATTATTAAAAAAACTAAAAACTGTCCATTATTTTTTTAAATATGTGGTGTATTTGGTCCGATAGGGAGTCCCCACCATATTTAATGAGTTCGTTATTTATCCCATCTTCGTTTGGTGTTTTTCTATGGTTTTTTTCTTATATGAAAAACGTTTAAACAGACTCCTTTATTGCATTCGGGCAACTGACAGATTGTCACATTTATAAAATGTCAAAAATCTAAGTTTTTGATTATTTTTATGCAAAGTTGCTAAAATAGTATAAACAAGCGTTTAAATTATTAGTAATTTTTTTATTTAATTTGCACTCAGCCAACAGCCGTTAGACCAATTACAGGCGTCGCTGTGCAGTTATGAGGACTTCCAACCCCACTAACGACTGTCATGATGTTGTATGACCGCCGGGACCAACTTTTTTCCGTGATAGCCGTACCATGAGGCGCCGAGAGATGCAGCCGTGGAACTCCCATCCAAGTTCTGACCAGAGACAGCGTTGCTTAACTCTGCTGATCGAACGTGGACGCTTGTTCAAGCTACACCACTCGGGTGTATTTCTTTATTGTAAGTAATTATGACACTTATTTTTAATTGCTTGTTGTCCGAAACACTTTCTTAAAATAATTGAGTCATATTGCCCGTGTTCCAGCCCAGTGTATACATTTAAAATCGTGGTTGTTAGAATGGTAAGGAATTAACAAATCTTTTTTACAACCAAACTTTACGCAGTTTACTGTCCACTGGTGCCTAAAGCTTCATAATTATTTAAAACAACGTCAGCCAAACAAAACGACAGTTTTCGCATTTATATATAGTAAAATATTGAAAACGGTTAGCGAAATAAGGCGACATGGGGAGTGAGGTATTACTTTATACAACAATTTCGCATGAAATATTTTTGTTTATTAAGCGAAATAACTGAAATATTAATCATTCTGACAATTATATATAATTTCGCGAAAACAGTCGAAATCCATATTTTATTCGACATTTTTGTATTGGTAATACGTAATGTACAATATTGTTATGTAAATAATTAACAATCCATTATTGTCTTAATAAGAGGTGCCCTGGAAAACAAAAGGTTTATGAACGTCAATTACGTTTACCAACTGTCATATAAGTTTATGAAAATGATTGCTTTAACGAGTAGGTAAATCGACCAACATTTTAAATTGATAAGAAGATAAATAAGAAAGATCCAGGGGCGTTAAGATAAGAAGTTAAACACGCTGCATATCAAACCAATTCTTGAGTATCTTGAGTTATTTTGTGGGTAGTACGAAATTAAATGCAGCCGCCTGTCTTATATAAAATATAACGTTCTAATTATTACAGAATTTTAGTAAAATATGCTTACTGGCCAAAGTACGCCATACGCTAATCAAACAAGATCACGTTTCTTTTGAAAGATTTTAAATCTACGTGCGTGTTAAAACATAATACTGACATTTTATTACAGTACAAACAATTTACTGACGAAATATGAAGTATTTCAGCAGCTAGTGATACCAATTACTTCGTAAAGATACTGCTGCCAAACTATTAATAGGAAGGATTGCAAGTTCGCGGTCGCTCGCGTAAGATGTGTTGCAGCAACTATTGTCGGAAACGGTTGGAAGCAAACGCGCGGTGGTAATCCACATCGGCGATAGTTCATGTCGGTAGTAGTTCCTGTCGGATGTAAATTGGTGGTAATCCAAGTCGGTTTATAAACCAAGTCGGTGGTATTTTAGTTCGGTGACATACCATATATTTGTTACAAACTTTAAAAGTCGGTAATAAACCAAGTCGGTGGTAGTTCCTGTCGGATCTAATTCCACATCGGTTGTAAACCAAGTCGGTGGTAAATCAAATCAGTAGTAGTTCATGTCGGTAGTCAATTAATGTCGGATCCAACTGCACATCGGTGGCAATGCAGATCGTTGGTAGACCGCACTCTCCGAATTTTGCAAAGGAAGATCGTATATAGGTTTACAACGATTGAAAAATGTATCCTCGTCTGCTTTGGAATTGGAAAGTGTGCTCCCACTGTTATTATTATAACCTTCTATTGTGTTCTTGACAGAAGCTTCACAATATTGTGGATTATTTTCTGAATGGCACTGCACCTGATTTTTAAATAAATATGGTAAATCACTTGAGGAGATAGTTTTCAATCACTCTGTATTAGCACAAATAACACAACTCTAAAAGTAGATAGAGAGCACGCTTAGTGTTTATATAAGTACCTAAAGAAAGCATATGACTTCATACCAAGAAAAACATTGTGGGAGAAACAGAAATAGACAGCATTGTATCAAAAACTATACAGCTGATGTAGAGCTAACGAAGATAGGTAATAAGGTTCACAATGCATTCAAAACACTTAAAGGATGTTCAAGATGTGTAGAATATGTAATAATATAGTGGAAGAAGAAATAAGAACAAATATATATCTGTATTAGAAAAATCTGGTGTGATACACGCACACAACTTCCTTTTACAGTGATCTGATAATTATCCAAAAATTTGATTTTAAATTTTTAAGTCTTTGTCAAAAATTTTCAAAAATTACAAATTCTACAAAAACGGTACAAAATAAAGCATTAGTTGAAGAGACAAATTCTTCACAAATGTAGTTCACTTTGCTATCCTTCGGGATTCAGCATAAATTGACCAATGGCCGAAAACGGTAAGCTGTAGCCCAAAAATTTTTAAAAAATTGAGAAATTTAGGGTAGGCAACCAAAACACATTGAAATATAAAACTTGAGTTTAGTTTAATTAGATTGTAGATAATAAAATGTTGATGGGAAGATAAATGCAGCCAAAATGTTTTCAATAAAACATCCAAGGTTTTTAAATTTACTTACGTAGGTTTCGTTTGCATAGCAAACTTTTTCAGATTTATCATGAAATATTCATATTAAGAAGATCATATTAGGTAACAGCAGAAATTTATCCTGGAAGTGAGAGAAATAGGTTAGAAAACTTATTAAGCATGTAGTTTTTTTATAACAAAACATTACCTTGGAAAAGTCAACATTTTTAAGAGACAGGAACTAACACTCCCTTAAGTTTGATTTAAATAGCACATATTATGCAGAACAAATTATTTATGCCTGGTCACGACAATTAACAAATTTGATGTGATTTATCTAAAAAGAAAGATCCCGTTGGTAAAAAATTTTAATACATATATGAAAATATTTTCAATGGGCCAAACTAATATTTTGATTTATTTGTAAAAATCAAAACTAATGAAGGAAATTCAAATGAAGTTAAAAAGCAAAAAATATTAACAAATAAGTTAAGGTTTTTAATTTAGAGAAGGTTACAATAAATTGAATGTACATTTTCTATATCTGTTTTATAATTAATCGATTTAGAATTTTATTTTATTGCTATCATTTCATAAACAATTCGTTTACCTAAATTTGATTCTCTTTGTAATACTTTAAGGGAATTAAAGCTAAAATTGTGGTCAACGGCGTGATTAGATAAAGCAGTGTTTGGCTTATTGGGAGTTAAGGTTTTTGTTTTTATAGATGTTTTATGCTTTGGTATTCTTTTTTTTACATACTGTTTAGGTTGTTTCTGATTGAATTTCAGTTTTATCTTTTAAATTATTAAAGAAAAGTTTACTAATGGTATTATTATTTTTAAAAGAAACATTGATGTTATAATTTTGAAAAAGTTTACTTAACTGTTCTGACAATTTGGGTATGTATGGAATAGATATGTAATTTGACTTTTTTTAAAAATTGATAGTTGTTAAAATTTTGTCCTAAGCAATTAGGGTATAAGTCAATGGAAACATTTTTATTGTTTGTGTTTTTGTATTTAAGTTTATTAGTTCTCTTTTTAATTTTTGAATTTATGAAACCTATAGGATAGTTATTTGTAATGTTTTAAATTTTTTTATATTTTCACTATGGTATTTCTGTTAAACTGTTAATTACGCTTATTTTATATTTTACTGAAGTTTGAGAATTATAGCTTAAATATCTATCCGTTTTAATTTCTTTTCTAAATCAGTTAGTTTCAATCATACTAGAATCTGTTCTTATTAGTGCTAAGTCAACAAAAATTATAAAATTTTTTTTTGTGGTTGTTTTGGTGAATACGATTTTTTAGATCCTTAAATATAATGGTTTCATAACCAGAGAAGCAATAAAAAGTATGTATGCCAGTACAAAGAATGTAGTAAGAATAGAAAACCAATGCACAAAGGAATTCATAACAACAAAAGGCGTTAGACAGGGAGGGGTAATCAGTGCACTATTATTCATTTTAGTCATGGATCGGATAGCAAGAAAATGCGGTGAAATGATAAAGGGTATTCGAGTAGGAGTGAGACGGCTAGAAACGGTTAAGGTGGCGGAATTTATATATGCAGACGATCTAATAATTTTAGCTGAAAATGAAAAATCATTACAAACAAACATACGAATATGGAGCGAAGAGATACAAAATGCCGGAATGAGAATCAATATTAAAAAAACAGAAGTAATGAAAATAGCAAAGGACGAACAAGAACTTAGTGTGAGATTAGATAACAGTCTGATAAAACAGGTGAACAACTTTAAATACCTAGGATCTATGATTAATAACACGGGAAACATCGAACCCGAAATAAACAACAGAATTGGAAGTGCAGCTGCTTTGTACAACGCAATAAAAACAGTCCTCCTTAGTAAGAGAGAAGTATCAAAGCATACAAAGATTAAAATATATAAATCCGTTTTTATACCAACCTTAACGTACGGGTGTGAGTCTTGGGTGTTAACAGCTAAACAAAGATCCAAATTGCAAGCATGTGAGATGCGAATCCTAAGAAGAATAGAAGGAGTTACAAGAAAGGACAGAATCAAAAACGAAGACATTAGAAAAACCTTAAAAGTAAGATCACTGTTTACCTATATAGAGAAAACGCAATTACGCTGGTTTGGACACCTTGTAAGGATGAAGGACGATAGAATTGTAAAGAAAATATGGGAAATGGGTACGGACAACAAAAGAAGCAGAGGAAGACCCAGAAATACGTGGAACAAGGAAATAGGGAAGATATTTGAAAGAAGAGGAGTAACTTGGGTGAGAGCAAAAGAGATGGCCATGGACAGGAAGCTATGGAAACAATTTTGTGAAGATCAACCCTAAAACAGCACCCTCGACACCGAAAGGTAGAAGAGGACCGGATTATGTATGTATGTATGTAACCTTTTTGCTTTGTGCGCTGTAGTACAGAAAAGTCCAAAATAATTGTGGGACCTGGTAATATAAATCATTACCAAGAAAGTTATTTCAAGTTTTTGAAGCAAAATCACAGTGTGAGGCAGTGCTGCATCACGTTGAACTCTTCCTTTTACTGGATTGCCAGAACAATATATTACGTTGAATATGACTTATCAATCACACAGTACAGACGCAATGTTATTTATTTTTCTATTAGAAGAATAGAGTGGAACAAAATAAGGAATAAACGTTTTAATAAAAGGTAAGTAAAAGACGTACATCGATCAGTGTCTTAAAGAACAATAACAAAAATTCCAACCAACAATTTTGCCCTTGCAATATTGTCAATGAGATGTGGACTAACTCATCATTTAAATGGCATATTACAACATAACTTCGCACATTTGAGCAAAGCGAGGTGCATAAGTTTCTCGAACTGACCGCTCATTTTTCACACTTAGCGGCCTGCAGACGAATTCGCCAATCTGAGAAGAATTATTGAGTCACGTCGAATCGCCGCTGACGCAGGAGACAAAAGTGCGTGAAAGATGCCTCCTCGGGCACATTTACGATTGCGCATAATTCTTGGCTTTATGCTCCTCTCAGCTGGTTGTATTTTAGCGTGATCGACAATTGTCTAAGCAACACCAGCGAGAGCTCCTCCTGCCATTAAGGCCGTCACCTCGGCGAGGCCGTAAAAGTTTTATTTATTAGCGACCCCAGGGAGAGCATAATTCTACCGCCAAATTTGTTTGCTTGTAATTTTGCACCATGTATTAAAGCTATTGACACTTTTATACTTTAGGCCGTTGTACCCCACGCGAACGCTTTGTCCTGCGCTTCGCGGAATTGTTACTAATAAAGACGAAACTCTGGTTTTGGTTTTCTGATTTAACAGTGCGTTTTACTATTTTACATCTGAAATTTTGATTTTGATTGTGTAAGTGTGCCAGATAATAAGCTAAATACAGCCACATTTGACGATATTTTCAAAGAATATTGTAGCAACCTTCTACCATTAAACTGACTATTGTCAAATTGATCTGTTCACCCGTCTGGTCCCAAGTGTTGTCTTTCTAAACCTATTTTTACTTTCCCATACCCATAGGTATAGGGAAGTATTGGAATCATGAAAATTTTGGAAATCGAGATTTTCACAGAAATATCCGTTTTGGGACTCTAGGAACCCAAAAAAGTGGTTTTTAATAAATGTCTGTCTGTGTGTGGGTGTGTGTGTGGGTGTGTGTGTGGATGTGTGTGTGTGTGGGTGGGTGACGCTCCTACAGCCGAAAGTATTGCTCCGATTTTTATGCGCTTTGGAATGCGGGGGTGTATCGAAAATTCATCGACAAAATAAGCTTTTCAAAAAAATCTGAAACCGGAAGCGGAAGTTACGCATGTTTTTTTGGTATCACTGTTTTCGTGATTAAAATTTTGAAAATTTTATCGCGGATAACGATAGAGGGTCATAAGACAAATCTGTTAGTTTTTTTCCGAACTCGTTAGGTTTAAAATGAAGGGCGCTAGGATTTTTTGAAAATTTTGAGTTTAACGCCCTATTACTCAAAAACGGATGAATCGATTCAATTGATTTTTGTTTTCTGAATAGTATATGAAGGCTAACATGAGGTGATATAAAAAGTGTTTTGAAAAATATTAAGGGGCCTAAATTACAAATTTTCAAAATTTTGGAAATTTTCTAAAAATCATTTCTCAAAAACTGCCCACAGGAATTTGTTTAAACTTCATACACTGATAGACCCCGAAAAGGGCTATCGATCTGTTTTTTAAAGAATCTCATGAATTATCTGTGGCGCCCTCTACGAAGCTTTGAAGTTTGAAAATTTAAACCCCTTTAATTAATAAACAAAACAAGATAGGTAGCTGGGGTTTTCACTGGATTGTTCAGTGCATAATGGAGCATATGAATATGCAAAAAAATATTACACTCGTGGATATATGTAAGCGCACCGGCCCCCTCCCCCCTCTATTTTTGAAAAATAATTTTTTTATTCTAACGGTTGTTATATTTTTGCGTCAAAGAATCTTTTTCCGCGAAAATAAAAAAATCGATTTTGTATGCCCTAGAAAATATAATTTCCAGGTACTTAGAAAATTTCACCTCGGTGCTACAGCCGTTTTGAATAAAATAACACATAAATAGCACAGTGGCGGCTTGTCCACTTGGCGCCATCTACAGAAGCTCGGTGGTCACGTTTTGAACTACACATCTTATAACATAAAATCGTAGCTCTCTTTGTTTGCGTGTAACTATGTTTGTTCGCTATCTCCTCCGAAGATACTGGACCGATTAAGTTGTACGATGGCTTAAAAGTTTGCTAATTTTCAGACTTATTTAATTAACTTCTCTAGGCAGCAGTATAATTTAATTAACTTCTCTAGGCAGCAGAGCGGAGCGCCTATCGCTGTCTAGTATTAGCTCGGGTGCGCGCATTATTCAAACAGGAGAGTGTGGTTGTGCGGTAAGCGTGCTGGCCTATCACGCGGGAGCCCCGAGTTCGATCCCGTCGATGCATCTTTTTTTTAAAATTTATATTAATGAATCTCTCTTAATTTTGCGAACCGAAACGTAGTTCGGGTGACTCACTAGTTCTTTTATATTTACCCGCAATTTACGTGAAAGTGTAAACGCTTATCACGGTGAAGACGTGAGTCATCGAGTTGAAATTTTGATATGTTGTAAAGACTGTTGAATAAAGACGATATGAACAGTTTCCAGTATGGGAAAGTCCAGGGAGGTAGTCACGTCCACTTTTTTGTATTTTGTCCCAATAATATGGATTACGAACAACGTTAAATTTTTAAACTCCAAAAGAATCCAAAATAAAAGCATGATAATATGTTGATATTAGCTTACAGAGATGATTCAGTGACTCTCAAGACTTTGTGCAAATGGATTTCGAAAATGTTGTGAATCGATTAATGACGGAGAACGATCTGGACGCCCTTGGAGTTTTAAGCACAGGCAGAAACATTAAAAAGTGAGTAAACTTGATCATTTGAGAAATAGCTAATGGTCTTCATGCCTCGTTTAATTCAGTGCAGCAAATTAACTAAGGATGATAAGTGCAAATTGTCTTCTTTTTCTTTCTAGGCCTTTAGTCTGTTATTTTCAACTTTATCTATATTGTGACGTTGAAGTCCATTAGTTTTACCGTGATCTGGGCGATCCAGAAGTCTGATCCTTGGCTTTCCATCAAGTTTTATTTTGGGTATACGACTAGATGACATGCTAGTTACATGCTGGTTCCACTCTTTTCCTCTCTATCGAGCCCATCTTACGTCGTTTTGCATTGTCTATACAACGAATAAAATAAATCAAAACTCTCAGATATCGCTATTTTAGGTCTACCACATGTGGTCATTGTTAATTACTATATGTATGTAAGCCCTGGTGTTTACTTTATTTATTACATTTTATTTATAATATATAAATATTGCTATGACACACCTTTTAAATGTCAAGCATGTATTTCGTTAGATAATCAACCATTAATTATGTTATAGCTTACCAAGTAAACTATGCCTTGACTCTTTGAATTAATTAAATATCACAATGATATTTACTTTTTATCGAGAACCCTTATTTTTCAGGGCTGGGTTCATCAAATCTAGTCTGCTACTTTTTGAAGTATTAAAAATTTTAACCTTAAATTCTCTGACTATCAATGACGTTAAATGACAAACTTGACTTTCAAATTAATTCAACAAGGTGTACTGACAAATGTATCTCACATTGACATTTACTACCATTCAAATAAGTTATGCAATTAGTAACCTCAGTTTATGTCACTTGCTTTCAAAATTGATAGTTATTCAACATTTATTTATTAACTTATCTTAACAAACCTGTATTAGTTGCTGATGTCTTCACCAAAAACAACACTCACCACTGTATTTCGTCTCGAACAAACCACAGCATTCGGCAACAGCAAACCCATTTTAGACTTGTCAAACTGACGTCGGCTCCAAAATCCAGTCCTGACTCGTTCTAGATCTCACTGTTCCTCCTAGCTGCTACTGCTCTTTCTGGATACAACCAACACAGCTATCAGCAACCCCTAGATATCCTCGTCACACAATCTGTTGTCCTGGTAAGTTTGTCTCCTTTGATTGATTGCAATTATAACTTTGTCCCATTTATTTTCAGATACCCAAACGTCTCAAGCACCATCCACCAAGTATCCAAATCAATTAATAATTATTGTAAAATTACCTCTTCTTATGTCGCTTGTACCAATAAATCCAATCTCCATCAACTATTATTATTTCTTGTATTCCAATTATGCAAATAACTGTATTAATAACTTCTCATTCACCACTTCATATTACCATATCAAATTATATAAAAATCAAGCAGAAATTCGTATTATTTTCAATATTGCTTTAGCCAAATTTTACATCTGTTTTCTTGAGTTCTATTTACGTAACTGTTTTAAACAAATTTTTATATCAAATAGTAACGATTATTTATGCACACCATTTTAGTTATTTTTTTAATAATACTAATACAAAATTTGCTTAACAAACATAATTGTCAATGTAACCTTGGTTTGATTTTATTATATCCAACTATTAATTTCAATACATTCAAATTAGCCTACCAGTATTTAATGAATCACAATGAATAAAGCAACAAGACCTCTGTTTCTATTACTTTCATTATTGAAATCTACAATTTTATATCCATTAAGATTTAATTATTGTAACTGTTCAAATTTATTAGTTCATTTTTTTATATTTCTTTAATATGATTAAGCTTCCTGCATCATGTATCATAACAATATATTATTATTATATTTAATATTTTGGGTGATATTTGACTTTTTCGAAGAATAGAATATGGAAACTGCGTCTGTTGTAGGGCAGCTATTACGAAAATCTTCCGTTCTTCGCTCATCCAATTCTTAAGCCAACAATGTTTTTTCTAACATTAGTGAACATTTTCATTATTGCGCTGAACAAGGTAATTCCGCAAAAGCTATCTGGACACTTGCAGATAGTAATCAAGGAAGAAATGTGGTTTGAGGTTGGTAAAAAATGTAAAACATGGTGAAAGATGCGTGACAGCAGATCATACGTTCAAAATAGATTAATTTTACTGCTTTTTCCCAGGCCTATTTTATGCATGCTACATGCACAAAATAGGCCCAAGTACAGATTCGTAAGGCACACCTAAATTGTGAAACAAAATTCTGATTTTTCCTTATTTAATAAATACACTTCTTTGAATTGTGTCTGTTAAAGACGACAGAATCTAATCATACTTTGTAGTAACGGCAGAAAGTTAGTCAAATAATCCAGACGCTTTTACCAGCGCACATATATCAAACAAGCAGAGACGCTCATGCCAAATGTTGAAACCTGTCTAGAGTGCCTGGGACGGTGACTGGGGCGGGGGGGGGGGGGGTATTTCTAAGCTTGACTATCAGATGGCAGCACAACGTTCTACCAATCAGAGCCAGTTACTGGCTCTGCTACCAATCACGATGTGATCAAGTAGTGGCGCCATCTGTTAGTACTATCAGAAAGTACCCCCTAGGAGCCTTTCAAGGTCATCCAAATCGGAAATTTGACATCAAAGGAAACGACAGTGAGTGTCTCTACTTGTTTGATTTACCCAACAAGCACTCATTTTTATCATTGTACCAATAATAATATAACAATCAATTTTGTACACGAAATAAATAAAAACAATTCTTAAAAATAGAATTTAATTTGCGTGGCCGTCTAAAAAATAGTTTTCATAACTCGCTCGAAAGTGCACATATCTGTGCTCGTGCACGATATTTGCTACTTTCGACGCTTGTTATGAAAATAACTATTACATTTTGTAGAATTTTCTCCTCTTTGAATTGGCACTACTAAATAATTCCTCTAGGTAGGTGGAACACGTCTTTTTCTAAAAAATCATTTATTACTCCTATCCCAATCGAATTGTTTTCAATTTAGTCCCTCGGCGGGTGGTTTTGTTCAGGATGAAAAAACAAATCGGTTTGGAGTTGGCAATCAAGGCCATCTTTCGACAAATGTTCATATTAATCACATTACTGTTGCTGGCTGCTCCATGTGGGTGTCACTGATATTTGGGATTTGGGTAAACACCGTTTCTGAATGCAACCTTCTGATGTGGCGGGTAGCTGCAAAAAATCGGCGTTTGACTTCAATAAATAGCGTTTGAAGATAAATGGCTGCAGACACTTTTAATAACAGGCAGCCCCATTTATTAAGAGCTCAATTAATTCCAATTTGGGACTGGTCTAGGTGTGGAATATGCATAACGCGAAATATAAGGTTTCCCATTGTTACTATTTGTTTGAGACTTAAGTATTTAGCAATTCCTGTTGTGATAAAATTGTTTCTACTAATAGGTGGATAGAAATGAATAATTTTGTAAAAATAAGTAACTAAAGGAACCTCCTTCTGTGCTGTGTCATTTTTATAATCGTAATCCATCTAATGACTTGTACTACAATTTAAAGTCTGAGAACTTAAGCCCTATTAGCACAAAAGTTTTGCTGTTTGACTAATACCTACTTATATCTTATGCAAGGAAACTGGATCTTAATAAGGAATTCTAGGTAATTTAACAAAATGGATGTATGTTTCAACCACCACTTCAAATTATCCTATTGTAAAAATGTTTATATTCCTGTTAAGTTTAAATCAAAACCTTTAGATTTTGTTTACAGTCTTCTCTGAAAAAGAAGCTATATTTAATAGCGCAGACAACAGTTAACAGTTATAATCGATTGTCTGTACCATGTTTTCTAATTACAACCTACTTTAAGGGCATCTTTATTTGTTCATGAATAAGAAATGTAACTACAAAGTACCTACATGATAATGGATATTTGAAAGTAGATAATCATTTCTCGGAATTTAATATTTCTTCACATTCTAAGCTTGTCTTCAATTTTAATAGACATCTGACACATTTGACTGAAAAAGGTAATTAATTTTAGCTAATTTCTTTTAATATTTGTAAAAAATATATCACCATAAATCAAAATATAAACAACATAGAATAATAAACACTTTTTCTGTCGACCTCCCTATAAAATGTGATTTTACGGACGCATTTACGTACCAAAAATGTCACTTTTTTGGACACCATTAATTTTTCGTCCGCAAACACTTTTCATCCGCAAATGCTTTTCGTCCGCAAACACTTTACGGCCGCACTTTACAGCCGCAGACGCTTTTCGTTCACAAACGTTTTTCGTCCTCAACAACTGTTATAATTCGGACTCCACTTTAATTTTTTTTACAAATTATGACGGTCGACGGAAAAGTTTAATATGCACCTCGGACTAAAACTGCTTTTTATGACCTTGCCTGATTGCTTACCTCGGCTATCGCCTCGGCCAGCAATTTCAGACACGGTCCATAAAAAGCCAGTTTTTCGGCCTAGATACATAAATAACTATTTCCGTCGACCTACCTATAAAATGTGATTTTACGAGCACATTTATGTACGAAAACTGTCACTTTTTTGGACACCATTAATTTTTGGTCCGCAAACACTATACGGCCGCACTTTACAGCCGCAAACGCTTTTTGTCCGCAAACGTTTTTCGTCCTCAACAACTCTTATAATTCGGACTCCAGTTTATTTTTTTTCAAATTATGACGGTCGACGGAAAAATTTAATATGCACCTCGGACCAAAACTGCTTTTTATGGCCTTGCCTGACTGCTTGCCTCGGCTATCGCCTCGGCCAGCAATTTTAGGCATCGTCCATAAAAAGCCAGTTCTTCGGCCAAGATACATAAATAATTATTATTTACTAGCAAAATGATATTGTACATTTTCGTCATAAATACAAAATAAGAAAAGCGACTCCTAACTCCCAAGAGATTTTTCGAATTATTTCTCCCTCAACTTCATGGTAACCATGCAACTACAAATAACGTTTTAGCAACCATACATTCAGGCAATCCTTGATGTTACTTACAGATTTTTATTTTAAATATGACCTACGACACTTATGACATTTTGAAATTTCATACCTCATACCATTTTTACTTCCTTTTAGGATAAAGGAAGTATTGGATTCACCCCAAAAATTCGAAATTGAGTTTTCAACAGATCTTCACGTTTTCGAGTCCCCTGAACCCAAAAAACATGTTTTTATTCATTGGTCTGTCTGTATGTGTGTCTGTCTGCCTGTGAACAGAATATCTCAAAAACGAAAAGAGATATGGCGTTGAAACTTCATATATAAGTTTTGTGTACTCTGTAGATGAGACATCAAGCTTTTGAAGAAAATCGCATAACCGGAAGTAGGTGTTTTCTCTTGTGATTTTTCAGTTTTTTTCGATTTTTTCAAAAACGGCTCTAACGGTTTTTTCAAACTTTACATTTTTACTACATTTTTAATGTGTATTGATATGAGCTAGGTGATTTTTCAGTTGAATACTTCTAAAATAGGTTTCTTTTGTTTTTTGCCTATTTTTTTTATTAACTCCTATTTTAAATAGAACACCCGATATATTATTACATTTTTGGATTTAGCTTAAAATTTTAGAGAAAATTTGTCTCTTTAACTAACGCTGTATTTTGTACCGTTTTTGTAGAATTATCACTGTAAAAGGAAGTTGTGTGAGTGTATCGCACCAGATTTTTACTAATATGCTAGTAAATAAAATATTGTATGCACCACCTGTAATGTTACATGCAGTCTGCATGTCACCTGTATTTATATAAAAGATATCCAGATAGTTAATTTAAAAAAGTTTGTGTACAGTCGTTGGGTTGTGAATGATTACGGGTAACCAAAGAGAAATAATAAACAGAATGATAAAAAAGTTCAATTTAAAAACTCGACTCGAGACGGTCATATAAAACCGATGGTGGTTCAATCCCAACCAATTGGTATTTTCAATTGAATTTAATTAAATCATCATTACACAGAAAGTATCTGGTAATGATACAAAGTAAATTCAGCAAATCAAACCGTCTATCAAGTCGACACAATTGAAGTGTTTTCAATTTCATATTACAGTTATATTACCAAGTAAATAACTTACAATATAATTAACGTAGAGTCGGTGTTTACGTGTGTGTTTTGCATTCAATTGAGAAGTGCTATCTGGAAGATAGCAACACATCCAAAGAGCTTTTTTGAAGGGAGTGGAGATTTCAACCAGCCAGTTACTGTTAGCTGTCATGCTTCATTTGCAGAGGGGATTCTATAGGTTGCTGATCAGGTTACTCTAAAACGACGCTAAGGTCGGTGTTTGTTTAATAACTTTTACGAACAACTTTTGGAATACTTCAAGAATATTTAAATTGTGTATTTAATATTAGGGAACTTGTATTTAGAAATACGGATTACTATTAATTATCTAAATTTTAATAGTGTTCTGAGTACTCGGCGATTTTAAGCAACTATATTTAGAAATTATACCATTTGGATTTAAGCTAAGATTAGGAAATGTAAATTAGGGATTTTGGGTTTTAAATATTGATTAAAAGTTATCCAAAACAAACTAGACTATCCTTACGTCATTGAAAAGTCAATAAATATATCTGAATGTCATTAATATATTTAGAATATCAGCAAAAGACCTGAAAGTAATTATAAAATTACTTTATAGTAATCAAATATTTAAACAATCAGCTATACTGTTATTACGAAGCACCATTCAACTGAGGATAAAGAGTATTCATTTAGTTGTACTGACTAGCCGGAGCAATATAAACAATAATTAGAAAGATATACCATGACAATCTTTGTATGTCAAATATTGACATTTGTGAGGTAAGTTATTATTTTAATTTATCATATAAAAATGTAGTTCAACGCCTCAAGTGGGGGTTTAATATTACACAGCGGAGATATTCATGTGTTTTACCTTCGGTTGACTTACAGACCTTAGGCCAGATGCCCTCGGTCTTTAACCATGTCAATCTCAGGAAAAAAAACATATTCATATCTCCCTTAATGCATAAATAAGTATAAGAAAATAAATGTTACACTGAATTTTTATCATATCAGTTAGCGATCGGTTCGTAATACTTCAGAATGCAATGCTTTCTTATTAGTTACAGACAAAAAAGCTACCCACATTTAATTTTAAAAAATACTAAAAAACTATAGGAATTTATGTCTCCCAAAACACACAGATGATAAACTGAATAGCTTTAAAAAATGTTACAGGAGATGAGAGAAGTCTGAAGAGGTAAGAAAATAACAAGAGAGTAGCAAAACAACCATTTGAGATAAAAATAAAATACTACAAACCGTATTGAAATATTGGACAAAAACATATGGAAAAATAAGTGATGATAGTCAGTTTAGAGGTGGATACAAAAAATCGAAAACTACTAAGGCAAGAATTCAATAACTTTATGGAGACACAATTGAGTATCGAAGTAGAAATTGAAAGTATGTATGGGATAGAAACATCTGCAAGAAATAATAATCTACACCAATAACGACCTAACACACAAAGAACAAAATAGAGACTCTTGCTATTGGTAGGTGACTTCAATGGACGAGTGGGAAACTACCTCAAATCATCAAACGGGAGAGTTGTCAAATTCGGAGAACGCTTCAGCAGCTCAACTGAACAGATAATTATAGAATTGTGTATCATAAATTATCTGCAGATCGGAAACGCTTGGTGTGAACAGAAAGGCAATTAGAAGTGCACACACGAAGTACGCAGCAGGGAAGGAAAGTCAATAATTGATCTCGTATTACTAGAAAAAAGATAAAGATGGGAAAATTTCAAAAATCCCAGTTAAAGTGGGAAGTGGTACGGGCAATGGCCACTATTTAATGAAGACAAAAATCCCATTTGAAAAAGACCAAAACAAACAAAGGAACATTCTAACGCAAGAGAAGCAGATCCTAGATAGGTAGATATCGAGTATATCTTATGTAACAGTTGGAATCACGAAGTTGCGACACAGAGTATAGTCAAAATAAAAAGCAACCGGAAGTAAAAAGTCATAAAACGTGATAATATAGAAGAAATCCAAGTAGAATAAGTCATAACGGCTGTTAAAGGCTTCAAAACCGAAAAGCAACAGGGATAGATGAGTTATAATCTGGGATGCTGAAATACATGAGAGAAAAGAAGAGAAGCTTATAGCATACAACTGGCATTTAGCAACAACGTAATACCCATAATATAGGCTGTAATAATGCTAGATTTATTTCACTATTATGACTAGAGTACAAAGTCTATGAAAGGGTCACAGAAGCAAAATTAAAACCAAAACTAGAAGTAACCTTACCTTAATTGGTATTTAGATCCCTCGCCTGTTTGTTTGTTTTCATGTTTACTTATATAAACAGTTTGTAGTTATATGCTCTTTTATTGTTAATTAGGCTTATTGTAATTTAGAATAGTTGAATTTAGGCGTTCAATTAGCGTTCGATAAAAATGTCAACGGCGTTCCTGAGTGAGAGAACCAGTATCCAGCGGGCTTTGCACCCAGCCGTTATAATATATCTCTTCCCCGCCCCACGTTGTGAATCCAAATTTGTAATATATCTTATAAACCCAAAGCTGCAAGCTACATTTGCAATAGCAACAATAGCCTTGTTATATATCTAGCCCCACTTGAGGTGCCAAATTTGTAATATAACTCTCTCTTACGTTATAACAATTAATATTAAATTAAATATACCCTTGTTCTAATTATTAAGAAGAAGCACTATTAGGTATAGCTCCTTATGTACTTACCTTACTTCTTAATGAAATAAATAGACATTGACATATCTCTTAAATTAATTTGACATTTAGAATTATGTCATGTGATTATAGTTTTTTTTTAAACCTCGGCTAGTCAGTTCAAGTAATGGAATTCTTGTCTCCCAGCTGAATGGACAAATTTTCAACTAACAACTTTCCATTGTAGTTAAAGACTGAATTACTTTTAAAATATAATAATTATTTGACTTTGTGAATCAAATACACCCTTCAGGTACTTCACAAAATTAAATTCATACTTCAGTTTGTTAGTATCTCTTTGAAGTTTGATCTGACATTACAAAAATTAAATAGATATTGTCAAAAATAGTTTAATAATCAAATGTTTCAATATCCAAACTTGATTTAAATGACGATTCTAAGAAATAACCTAATCCAAAAAATTTAAATTTTAAATTATAATGATCGAAAACCGTCGAGTACTCGAATCACTATCAAATTTAGAAAATGTATTATTCTAAATTAATTTCTAAATATATATTTACAATTATTTGAATGATTTTCCGCACCAAACTTGCTATATAATTTCTTGATGTTTCATACGAAATTGGTACTAACCTTCTGATTGTATATCTGGTACCTGATTGTGTTATCCCAGCTCCTAACTGGCTAAATGTTAGTCAGCAAACACCTCCCTGGGTTGTTCCCGGCGGAATAAAAATTTGTTGTAGCTCTTTGACACCTCTAAGGTGTGGATAGAGAGAGAGCATACCACAACACTCACTTGCACTGGCTTCGTAGTAAAATAGAACTTTAAATGTACTCAAACAACCTTGAATTCTATGTTTGAATAATACTTGTGACTTCTAGGCAAATTTGATCATAAAGAATACTATATTGCTATTACGGAGCAAATCATCAATTATTATTCTTCACAATTGATGGGAATTTAACCCTTAACGTGACTATTTGTCGGAGACTATGAATTCAAGTTATTTTTTACTACTTCATATAAACAACAACTCCGGTTGCCCTTTACAACACCACCAGCTAAAACATACAACTGTTACATCACATAATACCCATTGGATATCTGGATATTATTATTAAATTAAATGTTGTATTCATACGGTATGCTGCATTACACCGTATATATTTAAGCGTCGAAGTGAATACTGCGAGACTACGAGTTCCATAGAAGCGGCTGGAAGCTTTACAGTCGATAGTTGCTGTCTATAAGTGTTTCTGGCTTCCCCAGGCCAGCGTTTACACTGAAACTGTATAGGGTCAGCACACAACGCGACACCTCAAAAGTGTTTTGAGGCGTTCCGAGGCTTTCGTAACGTTATCGACCATAGCGGCACTAGAGTTAGCAGCCAGGATATAGCCCTGATATCGTGCGCTGTAAATTTTCACGCGTCGCACTGTTAAAGGTTTGGTGACGTAATCTAGGGTGAGCTCAATGTGAGGGTACGTTGTAGTCCTTATTACCCGATTTCCAAGTAACCTAATTTAGGAAATGGTTGCAATTACACGATAAGTGTTTGCATTCAACTGTAGGGAGATTTGCAAACGCAGCGGACTGCGCAAAATTGGCATATAATACTTATACAAACTAAGAAAGCGGGTTTTTATGCAGGAAATCCGACAGGTTTTCATGCAGTTTAGTGTTCGCGCTTTGAAGGAGAGTTATTTAAGCTCATTTTTAATATTGCTTAAATGTACTTCTACATATAGCAAATGTAATTCATCTGCTACTGTTTAATTGTAATTACAAGTAACGTCAACCTATATCGCCCGTAGAATTGCATTCTTATTGTACAATTGTGTCTAGGAATGGGTATCCAACTTAAGGTTTATCCTATTTTCTTTTGTGTTTTGGTGTCTGTTTTAAAGTCGATATGTGTGTAAGCTAAGTGGTGTTTTTCTTGTGAATATGTTCGAAGTCAGTTTTAGCCCAAAAACCATACAGGTGCAGATTAGCTTCTTGTTTTTGACAAATAATGATCGTTTATAACCACGACTGAGGTATTTAAACACATGCATACTGAGATAACTAAGTAAATAAACAGGGCAAATAATTAATAAAATACTAAGGCGTACGGAACGTCTTATTTAAGTGTAACGCCTCGACAAAAGCGAAGGGGCAAGCAAACGTATAGTTACAATTAAAGTTCTGTACTCTTTCGCACTATATGTAAAAGGAATGTCCAAGAAAATAGAAAATCAATAGTTCCGATGATTTGTACATATACCAATGTTACAGATGATAACGTATTGAAGCCGTTTGAACTAGTAAATATAATTTGAAAGTAATTTTTATTTGACGCTAGCATGACGAAAACTACAGAAGCTACTTTTAAGTTCCAGGAGAGTTGTGCTTACTACAACCTGCCTATTCAAAGAACCCGTTGCTACTTCATGGTTCCACATAGAAGTTTAACATCTTTAACTTTTAGTCGCACATTTTTTCCAGTAAATCTAGGGGTTTCACACTTATTGCTAACGTATTTTAATAAAATATAAAAGAAAAATATACTAAAGTACTGAATTTGGTTTCACTATTGAAAAGAGATGTATTTCACTGTTGTTTGCTTTGAGGAAACAACACTATTCTGTTGCGAACGAACATTTAAATCATTCGTCAAGGAAAATTTTAAGATCGTATTTTGCCAATGTCGAAACCGCGCGGCGCAGTGGGGCAAGCGTCAGGCTTGCATTAAGCAAGTCCTCGGTCCCGCGGAAGTCGAAATATTCGGCAGCCTCGGCCCTGCGATTTGAACCGGGCTCGGTGAGACCATTCACAGTTGGGCACCAAATTAACTGTGATCTACTCAGAGCCACAGACCTAAGAGATAGAGTAACAAGGGCAACGCTTCACCAAGACACACACATCACACAATGGTTGCTGCGCAAGCACCAAAGGCGAGCTTCAACCCGGTATCCCGAATCCGGGGCAAGTTGAGCATTGCACCGCCAGATGCCAGCGCATAAAACACCAGCCTCTACACCAGAAGGTAAATGAGGTTACAGATTATTCATAGATATACATGTTGCCAATGTATCGGAAAAAAGATGGTGGCAGTATCAATATGTCCCGAAATGCTCCGGAATTTCTAATTTCAAAAATATATTAAAAATTCGAAAAGAACTAACAAAGTGCGCTGACACAGATGCAAAGGAAGTGTCCGTATTTTCAATGCGCACCATGAAGTTTTATCAATATTAGGAACTAGATGGTGAAGGTTACTTCATGGTGAATTGAAGAGATGACACGCACATTATAGTAATCGTGCACATTGGCGATCCATTCCACAGGCAACGAAAACGTAATTAATAACACTAATAAATGCTGCTTACAAATTCCATAACTTCAAGGGATAGTGCAGGTGTCAAAAACGAATCACGGAGAAAAGTCAAAGGAAAAAAGTCACTGAATTAAAGCCCCCTGAAAAAAGACATCCGGAAAAAAGGCCCTCGGAAAAAAGTAACCTGGAGTTAAAGTCACTGGAAAGAAAGTCACAGGAAAAAAAGCCATCCAGAAAAAAATCCCCCGGGAAAAAAGTCACAGGCAACGAAAACATAATTAATAACACTAATAAATGCTGCTTACAAATTGCATAACTTCAAGGGATAGTGCAGGTGTCCAAAACGAATCTCGGAGAAAAGTCAAAGGAAAAAAGTCATACGGAAAAAGCACCCGGAAAAAAAATCAGCCGGAAAGAATCTCCGAAAAGAAGTCACGGGAAAAAAGTCATACGGAAAAAAACCAGGAAAAAAATCACCCGGAAAGAGCCTCCGGAAAAAAGTCACGGGAAAAAAATAATATTCTATTTTATTGTATACTATCTACAATCTACATACTACATACAATACTGTAAGTAATATAATTAAAAAAACGATTGTTATTCATCTAATTTTATTCCCTCACGAATATTGTGGATTATAGCCATTAAAAAATCGGGAATATTTCGGGTTCCTTGGGCGTAGTCCTGGCATATAGATTGTAACCTGGCTTGTAAATACTTATATTGCCGAAACTTTTTCCTGGTAGTTGCTATACCACATTCATTTTGCAATATCTTTGTAGTATCCACGGCCAGTTCTTGCCTCATTTTGCTTATGAAATGCAAAATATCGTCTTCCTCTAACAAATAGTGTAAAGCTATACCGCCAATAGGCAGACGGAAAGAGAGACTGGCGGCTTCCATGATTACAATACGTCCTTGGTCTTTTAGTCGAGGGAAGTAAAAATGTAAGGGATTTTTTTAAATCGTAAACTCGGCGACGGCGATTCTTGTTTGTTTCAACAGCTTTTTCTCCAGTGATTTTGTTTCCGGTGACTTTTTTCCGAGTGACTTTCTTTTCGGTGATTTTTTTCCGGGTAATTTTTTCCGAGGGATTTTTTTCCGGTTACTTTCTTTCCGGTGACATTTTTTCCTAGTGATTTTTTTTCCTGGGGCTTTAATTCTGTGACTTTTTTTCCGCTACCCGTTCAAAACGTCGCGGTAATTTTTAAAACTGGTCTAAAGTAGTTGTAACTTGATGCCGCATGTAGTAGCATAAATTGCTTGCCATCGTTAGTCACTTTCAAGTTATTAAAACGTTATGGTCGCCACAAATGTAACTACGGCGTTTCCAGTACTTATATGTTCAAGTGATTATAGCTACAAAGTAGCCTGTAGTGGTAAAAACTACGTAGCAACAACTGTCGATTTGTCAAATAAAGTTATTAATATATCAAAACCACAGTTTTAGTTATAGTTATATAATACTTACTCCTTTGAGGTTTGTATCTCAGTTACAAGTAGGTACTACCTACTTTAGTGCTAGTTGATACATATGTCATCTGCTTATATCAAGTTAGGTTTTAATGGTTATTAAGTTGACGAAACTGTGTTGGAGGAACGTGTTTCGCACACAGTCGTCCTTCAACTTTCGCTCTCATACATACGAATTGGTTGTTTCGTTATCTTGTACGCAACGGTTTAATGGCGTGGTTGTCAAACATTGTCTTTAATGTATCACACAGATATTGCGATTTAGCTATCTTTAATTCTATGTCGCTGTTGGTGGTTGTCCCTGATATAATCTTTTCCTTGGAACGCTATTACTTTTGTTCTGTCGATAGATATAGCTAAATTGTAGTTGTTAACTGTTTTATTAAATTTATATACGGCTCTGTAAGCCACGTTTAGACTTTTTCTCATTAATTTCAACTGGAAAATTCTTAAACCAATTGCTTAATACTATTTTTTTTCAAAAAGGACTTGGACTCAGAAATATTTGTATCCTCCTCTTTTAAGAATAGTTTTCTGATACAATAACAACATTGTCAAAATTATTAAAATCTTATAACACTAATATTATAAAAACACTAACGCCACCTTTAAAGTAACTACGAAACTAGAATGTCTACATGTCAGTACAACCCACATACGGCACTCTCGAAACACTAAATAAAACACATGATGCTTTATTAAAATGCATCGTTAGCATAGCAACAGTCTTATCAAAATGGTGTGCAACTAATTATTAGTTTTTTTCTTTATCCACCAGCGATATATTGTAAAACTAACAAAAAACGTTACTTCAATTTAACTGAACACAGTTTACTAATTACTATATACGCTTTCTAGCTTGCATATACTAAAACTTTTTAAAGTATTTATTTATGATACTGTTAACGCTTAACTCACTTTATCTAACTTAATTTCGTTTACTATGTAATAATTCTTATTAAAATCAAATTTCCTAAACTAGTTGAGCGGCAGCGGAAAAAAAGTCACAGGAGTAAAAGTCACAGAAATAAAGCCCCCGGTAAAAACTCACTCGGAAAAATTCACCAGAAAGAAAATCACCAGAAAAAAGTTACCGGAAAGAAAACCTCCGGAGAAAAAGTTGTCGAAACACACAACAAACTCCGTCGCCGTGTTTCTTATTTAAAAAAAAATCCCTACATTTTCCATTGCCGTGGATACTACAAAGATATTGCAAAATGAAGCTGGTATAACAACTACTAGTAAAAGTCTTCGGCAATATGAGTATTTACAAGCCAGGTTACAATCTCTGTGCCAGGGCTACGCCCAAGAAACCTGAAACATTCCCGTTTTTTAAGAGCCATAAGCCACAATATTCGTCAGAGAATAAATTGTAGTATGAAGTATGTATATTAGAGATGGTATACAATAAAATAAAATATTGTTATTGCACTACTTATTAATTGTTTTTCCGGTGACTTTTTTCCAGAGGCTCTTTTACCGTATGGCTTTTTTTCCGGGTGACTTTTTCCGGGGGCTTTTTTTCCGGATGACTTTCTTTCGGGGGATTTTTTCCGTGACTTTTTTTTCTTTGACTTTTTCCGGGAAATCTTTTTAAGTGATATTTTATTTAATTTACTTAAAAAGTTTTGCGTCTGATAGGATATAATAAATCCTCGTTACTATTAAGAAGACTTTTTTCCGGAGGCTCTTTTACCGTATGGCTTTTTTCCGGGTGACTTTTTCCGGGGGCTTTTTTCCGGATGATTTTTTTTCTTGTGACTTTCTTTCCAGCGACTTTTATTCCAGTTGACTTTTTTCCGGGGGCATTTTTTCCGGATGACTGTTTTTCGGGGGCTTTAATTCCGTGACTTTTTTTCTTTGACTTTTTCCGGGATTTCTTTTTGAGTGATATTTTATTTTATTTACTTAAAAAGTTTTGCGTCTGATAGGATATAACAAATCCTTGTTACTATTAAGAAGACCAAGTTGATACTACCTTCATATTTAGGAGTAGTGATACTAATTTAGTTTTCTAATGTATTCACTTCGTGTATCTGCTGTTTTGTAACTGTTTAATAACTGAGTTATAATACTGTCGCACTCGTTCTTGAGACTTTCTGTTAATCATTTGATAGAAAACAATAACATATGCCACTTGTTATAAAAATGTGTAAATTTACTTATTACTACTCTCTTACTAATTTAAGATGTATGCTGTGCATATAATGATACATATTTAAAGCATACATTATGAGTTTTTGGTGAACAGACATGTGCATATAAATCCATGCCTTGGCAATAATTGAGAATTGCCGCTGAAGGAATTTAACAGAGACGGAAAGTTAGTAAAGTGAGTGACAGCTGCTTTCTAACCTAAACCAATAATGCGAAGCTTCAGGTCCTTGACACCAAGGCAGCAGCCAACGTTTAAGATAAAATTTAAGTAATAAGGATTTCCACCAGATCTTGCATGTCAGATTAAAGTCGTATTGTGCGGCCACCTTTCCAGATTTAGTGGCCGCTTTGTGCGAGGCGTTTAAGGAGCTTCAACTAGTAATTGTAGAATTGTCGAATTACATCGGGACAGCAGGACAGCTTTCCAGAAAAACTTTGTCGGCGAGAAAACGTCAGCTTCGAACGCTGACCACCAAACTAATCCCAAATCTGTATTTCTGCTGTAACTTCTTGTCCGCATTGTCTTCTTTCTGGACATCTTGGAAGAATTTGCATTTATGAGCACTTGTAGATTATGGTGCACCTGAGGAGAGGGCCTACATCAAAGCCTTTCCCACAGTGCCCGAAACAGCAGTAGCCTTCTTCGGATTGTAATGCGCTTAGTGGATCGCCTGTATTTCACTTGGCCTCTGTCTGGCTCCAACCGAGCTATGCTTCTTACAATTGCTGCTGGAGGCTTTAGCACAAAGGCTCCGATAAAATTAACAAAATCAAGGGTTGCTCTCGACACCACGAGCACATATTGAGCGATAAATCATACGTAACTTGTGTACGCTCCCCTCAATTACTCGACAATATTTAAATATAATTACATTTTATTAAAAGCATACGCCGGGCATTCGGCGAAGGGCCCTTTGGGACCAGCGAGACGTCAAAAATTAATTGCCGGCTGCATTAATTAAGGATTTTATAATTATTTCGGTTTCAAAGAGTGAGGTGCACTTCTTTTTAGCTCACGATCGATGGCTTTCGCGCTGTTGATTTAGAGCCAGCTTTGTTTGCTTTAAGAGCATCCTGTTGTTAGCGAAACGACCCAAGTTGCTACTAGGTTATTCAATAACGGCTTCAAAAGAATAACACGTCGCTCAAACTACATCGACCAAAGATCCATTAGTTTCAGTGATTTGATATGGCACCTATTTCCCGCAAATAACTCATCTGTAGCATAAAGGAGGTGCTTGGAAATGACGGGCTTCATATTGATGAGAATTAGAATGTCTTTGAGTATAGAATTCAGAGCGACTTTAAAATTTTTGAATTAAAGTTGGCTGTAACACTTGAGAAGATATAGTTACATAACCTCAATTTCCAGATCAATTTCAAATTGAACAACGGAAAAGCAAATATACAAATAGAACAAAAAATTTAGTCAATATATTTCAAGCTCTAACCATCTTGTCGAATTAAGATCCAAACTCTTATTTTGATGCTGCTTCCAGGCGTTTTGTAAAAGGTTTACTGAATTATTTAATTCTTCATAGGTACTTGATACTACACGGTTTCATCTTATAACAATTTCTTTAAAATGATCGACGTTCACGTAGGTTCACTTTGTACGTATCTACCTATTACACGAAAATATTGTACAACATTCACTAAATTATTATAGCCGATTAATTTGTCCAGACACTTCATGATAATCTTTAAGAAATTTAGTAGCGCCAAGCTTCGCGCCACAGTTGATAGGTATATTTCCGCGGTTCGCGTAAGCAAACATGTTTCGGCGGTGGATACAACAAGAAGGTTCGCGAAACAATAAAAAGCTTCTCTGAATGATGTGGAAAATGTGGAAAAAATTCGATAAAGCATTTCACAATAAAAATATGATGTTAAAAGGTTAAAACAAAAACAAAAAAATAATCGGGTTAAAGCTACCAGAATTCGATTGAGAAGGTTCATGTTTAAGGACAAAATAACTAAAAGTGCAATCTAAACAACTAAAAGCTAGTCTAAAGCAATTATAAGTTACGTTAAAGCACTGACAAAAATATTTATATAAAGAACTGGAAGTTACAGAAACTAAAATTGAGGCTAGAGCCACTAATAAAAATAAAAACAAAAAGTCACGTTAAAACAACTACAATAGAGGTTAGATTTACCAAAAGTAAGGACAAAGCAGCAAAAATTGAGGTTAAAACAACTGCGCATGGATAACACAAGAAATTGATGTTAAAAAAGCAAAAAGTACAATATTGAAACAACAAGAAGTAAGGTTAAAGCAACTACAACGAGATTAAAGCAACCAAATGTGACGGTAAAGCAACTAAAGGCCAGGTTGAATCAATTGCGTGTAGATTAAGCAACGGAGCGATGTTAAAAGAACAAAATAAAAACTAAAATTGAGGTTAAAGCCACTAAGCATAAAGTTCAAACAAGGAACAGTGTTGTGAAGTGAACAAAATTACATTACCAAACCAAAAAGTGGTATTAAATAAAAAGGTGAGGAGGAAACAACAAAACTTGAGGTTAATGCAACACAGATAAGTTTAACACAACATGAAAGGTTAAAAGACCTCAAAATGAAGAAAAGGGTTATAGCCACTGAGAGGTAAGTTAAACCAACCAATAATGTTTTGAAGTAAAAAATGACATTAAAACATACGAATAACATTAAAACTAAAAAGGTGAAGTTAAAACAACAGTAAGTGATGTTAAAGCGGCAAACATGAGATTAAAACAACAAGAAGTCAGGTTAAAAGAGCTTATATATGAATAAACGAAAGATTAAATTAACGCTACCAACAGTGAGGCTAAAACAACTGCAAATCTTGTTAATGCCACTGACAGTGACATAAAAAAACTAAAAGTGATATTAGAAAAACTACAATTGCGGTTAGGGCAACTGAGATACAAGAAAAAAGATGAGAAGGAAATTAAAGCAAGTGAGGCTACAACCACAAAAAGTGGGATTATAAAGCAAACAAAATGTAATCAAGGGAAATTGAAGCAACCAAAAGTAACTCAAGCAACTGCAATTCATGTGAAAGCAACTGACAGTGACATTAAAAAACTAAACTTGAGATTAGAGAAACTAAAATTGCGGTGAGGACCACTAAGGGTGAAGTTAAACTAACCGATATTGTTATAAAATCAATAAAAAGTAAAGAGAGGTTAGGTTAATTAAAATTGAGGTGAGAGCCACTATACTAAATTTCAAATATGCACGCAGTACTTGGAACTAAGTAGTAATCATAACTATGGCAGTGATAGGTCGAAACGAAGTCATCATTGTACCCATTGGAAACTCAAATATTTTTTCAAAATTGTCAATTTTACATTCGGTACGAATCCTAAAAATATAAAAGGCAAACTAATAAACAGTAGATAAAAAGGCTGGCCTACAACGTTTATTTGAACTATAAATTATTGTAAAAAGAGACCAGTCAAATTCATATTTTTGTAGTGTAAAGCAGAATTTGAATTCAGAGCGTTCTTATTTCAAATTTAGTATAAGAATGAAGTTAAAGCAATAACAATTATTGTGGAACTAACAAAAAATGATTTTAAAGTAACAAAAATAAGACTAAGAGAACAAGAGGTAAGGTTCGAAGAACTTAAATTGTGGTAGAAACAACTATAAGTGAGATTGAAGCAACTAAGAGTGACTATAAAGCAACTACAAGTCACGTGAAAGCAGCTGACTGTAATTTTAACTATACGAAAAGTGTTGTTAGAGAAACTAAAAATCAGGTTAAAAAACTAAAATTGACGTTAAATCAGCTAAGAGTGAAGTTTAAGAAACGAATACAGTCGTGAAATCAACAAAATCGCGATAAATCCAAAAAATTACATTATACCAAAAAAGGTAAACTAATAAAAAGGGATATTGAAACAACAAGAATACCATTAAAGTAACAAGAACAAAGATTAAAATAACTAAAAGTAAGATTGCAGCACCTAAATGTCAGTTTACAGCAACTGCACTTCACCTTAAAGTCAGTGACACTAACGTTAAATGACTAAATATGGGATTAGGATATCTACAAGTGAGGCTACAGGAACTAAAAGTAAAGTTAAAGGAACTAAAATTGAGGTTAGAACAACTAGGAACGAAGTTAAAGCAAGCAATACTGTTCTTAAATCAATCAAATGACCTTAAACAAAAAAAATAATAACATTTAAACGAAGGTGAGACGAAAGTAACAAAACCTGAGGTTAAAGAAACAAAACTAAGTATAAAAGAAGTAAAATTAATATTAAAATAACACGAAGGAAAGATAATTAAGAAATAATTGGAAGCAACTAAGGCTAAAGCAACTACACGCCACGATAAAGCTACTGACAGTGACAATAGAAAGGCAAAAGTAAGGATAGAGAAACTAAAATTGAGATGAGACCAACAATAAAGATAAAGCAACCAATATTGTTCTAAAAGCAATAAAAAACATTTCCACCAAAAAAGTAACATTAAAACAAGATGAGGTTGAAAAAACAAAAAATGGAATTAAAGCAGCTAACAGTGAGTGTAAAGCAATTGAAATTCACGTTAAAGCAACTCTCAGTGATATTAGGGAAGCGATAGTGAAGTTAGAGACTCTAATGTTGAGGTTAGAACAAATAAAAATGAAGTTAAATCCACAAAACGCAGGTTAGAACAAGAAGTAAGGTTGAATGGACGCAACTTGAGGTAAACACCACAAAAAATAAGATTGAAGCAACTCGATGAGAAGTTACGTTAAAGCAACTGACAGTGACATTAAGCAACTAGAAGTGAGTTAAATTGGGGTGAGACATCCAAGAATTGAGTTAAGGCAATGGATATCTTTATAAACTCAATAAAAATACGTTAAACCAAAAAAAGTTAGGTACATTTAACCAAAAATGGTGAGGATGAAGCAACAAAAAGTGAGGTTAAAACAACAAAAACAATATTAGTGAGTTTACAATAACTAAAAGTGAGACTGAGCAACCAAAAGAATATGTAAAGAAATTGCAATTTAAGTCAAACCAACTGACAGTGACATTAAAGAACCAAACGTGAGTTAAAGGATCTAAAAGTGAGGTTAAAGGAATTAAAATTTAAGTTAAAGCAATTAAGAATGAAGCTAAAGCTACAAAACTCGAATTAAAACAACAAGAAATAAGGTTAACAAAACTCAAATTGAGTTAAAAAGATACAAAAATTGGATTGAAGAAACTAATAAAGGTGAGGATAAATCAAGCTACGTTAAGCAACAGACCGTGACAGTAAGAAACTGGAAGTGAACTAAGAGCTAAGATTGAAGTGACAACCGCCAAGAATAAAGTGAAAACAATTAATATTTCTATAAACTTAATAAAAATACGTTAATAAACCAAGAAAAGTAATATTAAAGTAGAAAAGGGGGGAATGAAACAACAAAAAACGTAATTCAAGTGAAACCATTAAAGAACTAACCCTGAGCTGGCCGATCTACAATAATTGAAATTACATGAACTAAAAGTGAGGTTAGAGGAATTAATATTGAGGTTAAAGCAATTATAAATGAAGTTAAATCAACAAATAGTGTCTTTAAATAAACAAAAAATACGGTAAAGAAAAAAAGTAACGTTGAAGCAAAAACGTCTGAATGAAACAAGAAAAAGTGAAGTAAAAGCAACGAAATAAAAGATTTAAGCAACAAGAAGTGAAGATAAAATAACACAACTTGATGTAAAAATAACTAGAAATTAAATAGGAGCAACTGAAAATGGCGATCAAGTAACTGAAAGTCTCGTTAAAGCCACTGATAGCGGCTTAACTAAACTAAAGGTGCAATTGAAGCACTTAAAGGTGAGTTTGCAGCAACTACAACTCACGCTAAAGCAACTGACAGTTGTATTACAGAAGTAAAAGTGGGACCAGAGCATCTAAAAGTGAGATTAAAGGAACGAAAAGTGAGCTTAGTGGAACCATAATGGTTTTAGAGCAAATAAGAGTGAAGTTAAGGAATAAATACTGTTGTGAAACCAACAAAATAGTTATAAAGCAAAAAAGTAACAATAAAGCAGAAAATGTAAGGGTGAAATAAGGAATGGTTGCGTGAAAGCAACAAAAATAAGTTGAAAACAATAATAAAGTTGAAAGAACTCAAATTGACGTAAAAACGACCAACAATGAGATTGAAGCAACTAAAAGTGAGTCTAAACCAACTGCAAGGCCTATTAAAGTTACTCACAGTGACATGCAAAATAACAGTGAAGTTAATGGAACTAAAATTGAGGTAAACGCCACTAAGAATGAAGTGAAGGCAATAAAATTACTTTAAACAAAAAAAGGAACATTAAAACAACCAAATATAAAAATTAAATAATGGAAGGTAAAGTTAAAACAACAACACTAATATTAAACTAACAATAATTAGAGTTAAAACAGCTAAAAATGATATTGAAGCAACTAAAAGTGAGTGTAAATCATCTGCAATTCACGTTAAAGCTACTAACAATTACATTAAAGTATTTAAACTGGGATTGGGGGATCTAAAAGTGAGGTTACAGGAAATAACAGTGAAGTTAAAGGAACTAAATTAAGGTGAAAGCCACTAAGAATGAAGTTAAAGCAACCAATAGTGTTATGAGAAAAACAAAATGACGATAAAGCAAAAAGGGCGAGGATCAAACTGTAAACATAAAAAGTAAAGTTAAAATAACAGAAATTTAGGTAAAAACAAACAAAAAATTGATTTGATCAACTAAAAATGAGTCTAAAACAATTATATACCACGTAAAGCAACTTATAGTCACATTAAGAAACTGAAAGTAAGCTTAAAGAAACTAAAATTGAGGTGAGAATCACTAAGAATGAAGTTAAAGCAACCAATAGTGTTGTGAAATAAACAAAATGACTAAAAAGTTTCATTGGGGAAAAGAAGGGAAGGATGAAGTAAGAAAAAGTGAGGTAACAGCAACGAAAATAAGTTTAAAGCAACAAGAAGTAATTTTAATGCAAGTTGATGTTGAAGCAAACAGCAACTAAAAGTAAGGTCAAAGCAATTGCTTGTAAATAAACTAAAAACTTATGTTAAAACAACAAGAAGTAAAATAAAACAACACGAAGTGAGGTTACAGCAACTGCAACCAGGGTTAAAACCATAAAAATTTAGTTTAAAGCATCTACCAGCGAAGTTAAAGCAATTGAGTGTGGACAAAACAAAACAGTGATGTTAAAATAGCAAGAGATAATATTAAAACAAGAAGTGAGATTACAGCAATTACAGTCAAGGTTAAAGCAACTAAAAGTGAGAGTAAAGCAACTAAAAATGAGGTAAAAACCACTGTGTGTGTATAAAACGAAAACGTGATGTTAAAACAACTATAATAGAGGTTGTATCAACCAAAATTAAAGACAAAGCAGCTAAAATTGAAATTAAAACAACTGCGTGTGGATTAACACAAGAAATTGATATTAAAAACGCAAAAAGTACAATAGTGAAACAACAAGAAGTAAGGTTAAAGCAACTACAACGAGATTAAAGCAACCAAATGTGAGGGTAAAGCAACTAAAAACGAGGTTAAAGCAATTGCGTGTAGATTAAACAAGGGAGTGATGTTAAAAGAACAAAGAGAAAAATTAAAGCAGCACGAAGTAAGGTTAAAGCAACTCAATCCGGGTTAAAGCAACAAAAAACAAGGACAAAGCAACTAAAAGTTCAATTAAAACGATTCCGTGTATATAAATTAAAACTGATGTTAAAACAACAAAAAGTAAAATGAAACAACACGAAGTGAGGTTAAAGCAACCGAAACCGGGGTTAAAACCACCAAAAGTGAGTTTAAAGCATTTACCAGTGAGGCTAAAGCAATTGCGTATAGATAAAACAAGAAAGTGATGTTAATATGTATATAGCAAGAGATAATATTAAAACAAGAAGTGAGATCATAGCAATTACACTAGAGGTTAAAGCAACTAAAAGTGAGAGTAAAGCAACTAAAATTGAGGTAAAAACCACTGCGTGTGTATAAAACGAAAAAGTGATATTAAAACGACAAAAGCTAAGATTAAAACAGGAAGTGAGGTTAAAGCTAAAATTTAGATTAAAATAATTGCGCGTGGATAACACAAGAAACTGATGTTAAAATAACAAGAAGTAAGAGCAAAATAGTAAGAAGGAATGTTAAGGCAATTGCAATGGAGGTTGTAGCAACAAAAACCGAAGGTAAAGCAACTAAAAGCTAGGTTAAAACAATTACGTGTGAACAAAGCAAGAAAATCATGTTTAAACAAGAAAAACTACTTTTAAAACTATCAGAATTGACTCTGAGGCAACAACACCGGAAGTTAAAGCAACCAAAGATGTGGGCAAAGCCACTAAAGGTGGGGTTAAAACAAATGTGCATAAAACAAGAAAGTGATGTTAAAAAATAAAAGTTGGGTTGAAACAACACAAAGTTGTGAAATATAAATAGTAAGGTGAAAACAAAAAAACTACGATGTAAGCAACAAAAACTGAGGTAAAACAATAAAAAACTGGAGCCCTAACCTGCAGGAATTTGAATTTTTGAAATATTCTAAAGAGTTTTATCTTGATTTAGTTAGCAGTAAAAAGACTGGAGCTTCGATTTAGATTAATCGTCATAATTAATTGTCCAAGAAATTTTTAATATTTGTAATCTAGTTCTTCAGTATTATAAATCTTAATTCTAAGTAATACAGCATTCCAGCATGTATGAATAGGGAAGCAAGGGTGCTCAAACTTCATGTATCTAACCCTTGCCGTCACGGATGCCCATTTCTTTCACCATAAAAATCAATTCGCATCTTGCCGTACCCGTTCGCATTGCTCGAGTCTCATCCGAAACGTAGTTTCTTTATTTCGCTCAGCTCCGCATTACCTTACGTGCATAATGGACTACAGATATTTGCGCAGATACAAGAAGCGGGCTATTTTCATTTCCGAGCAGGGGCACAATCTTTACAATGGCGATCGATGCATTAGGGCGACTACAATGGACAACAATCGATCGCCCGTCCGATAAACACGAGTTCATTACCCGATAACGTTACCTACACTGCTCAATGCGTACGAATTCATGTTTCCGAACGGAATTTGTTTTCGAAAGTTCGAATGAGCCGCCCGCGAGATAGGTGAACGTCTATAATTTGGGCAGGCAGAAGAATATGTCATACATTGGATTTTTTATGTAGTGTCACTGTAAGGATGAGACTATTGAAGTGCAAGGGCAGATTTTCATGTAGCCAACCTTGTCATGAAAAAGCAGGTGACAATTTAATTTTTAAGCAGTTGAGTTACCTACACTGAAGTTTGTTTGATTGGAATAAAATCAGCTTTCCAGTTTCTGTAGAGGTTCGAGTTCAATAAAAAGGGCAAGTGAAGTTTGCACAGAAAAGCGTTATAAAGTTGCTGATTAAAGAGAGAAATCAACAAAAATTTATATGTGAAAAAATGATAAGATGCGCCGTCATATTTTACAGAAAGTTACTTCGATGGGCAGAGAATCCATTGAAGATGACCCAAAGTGCGAAAGTTGGAGATCTGGTTTTGACATTTCGAAGAATGGAGGTTCCATGGTTGCAAATAAAGTGGAGATATGAAAAGCACCAGTTTTAAAAAATATACATAAAGATTTAGGAATGAAAAAAGTGTCAGCAAGTTGAACTCCGAAATTGCTCACTTCTGATCAGAAGTTTTGCAGGCGACCAGTTTACGAAGAAAACTTGGCGTATTTAGCTAATGATGACTTCTTTTCGAACGTTATAACCGGTGATGGCGTGATGAGACATGAGCATATCACTGGGACCTACCTATAAATCAAGAACCAATTTAGTAAAGTAGGTACACAAAGGAATCGTTCCACCACCAGAAAACCAAGGACATGATCTTCGACAGGATAGCTGATGACTAAGGTGTTTTGGGTGCTGAAGAAATCCTATTACTTGATTACATGTAGTAAAACTCTACAATCACAGCCGATGTAGATAAAGAAGCAATTACAAGTTTGAAAAGTGCTATACGTCTAAAGAGACCCCATGGTCAGAAGATTATGCTGCTACATGACAATAATTGCAGGGTCCATAAATCTCGAAAAGCTCGGGAAGTAGTCAAGGCCTGCGGTTTTGTAGAGATGAGGCATCTTACTTAGGTACACCCCTGACTTAGCATCGATCATTACTTATTTTTCAAGCTAAAAATCATTTACCGGACGTTTTTCCTCTGATGGGGAGCTGAAACAACCCGTGTAGAAGCTTTTTGCATACTTACTAAACTACTTTTTTATTTATTGGAAAAATTCTGGAATATGTCTATAAATGTTCATGGAACCTATTTTAAAAATAAAATATGTGTTTGCATATTACTTCTTCATAGCTAGGCCGAGTATATAAAAATGTCGCCCCCTTGGATATACCTGGTGGTAGATAACTCCATACAGGATAATCTGCGAGTGAGTGAAAAAGTAGAAACG